>JADRCD010216695.1:22182-53290 GCA_019843815.1 Montemys delectorum
GAGAGAGAGAGAGAGAGAGAGAGAGAGAGAGAGAGAGAGAAAGAGAGAGAGTGTTCACTTGTGTGTGTATAGTAGTACACCACTGAAGGAGAGAGGACACTTTACAAGAGTCCATTCTCTCCTCCCACAGTATGGGTTCAAGGACTTGAACTCAGGTTGTTAAGCCTGGGGGCAAGCACATTTACCCACTAAGCTTTCTCTCTCTGTCCCTTCAAAAATGTCTACAATTTATTTCACACTTGCCTGATAACAGGGAATTATAACTTCAGATGGAATTAAGATTACTCATCAGTTAATTTGGATAAGAATGTTATCCTGAAAGATCTAGTGGACCCCATGTAATGACAAAATACCTTTGAAGTCAGAGAGAGAGGCAGAAGAGATAGATAATTAGGTGGATGCAGCATTATAGGTTGCAGTTCATCTTTGTGGAGAGAATGGGGCTATAAACCATGAGTGAAGATATCCTTTAGCACCTAGGAAAAATATTTTTCCCTAAAGCTGGAAGGGGGAGCTGTTGAAAAGTAGGTGAAATGCAACTAGTTTTGACCTCCCAACCTTACATCTCTGAGATAAGATGTTTACATGTTTTTAAAGTAGCGAATCACGGCACTTTGTTCCAGTTGAAGTGGGAAACTAATACGAAAAGGAATGAGAACAAATATGCAATCAAGTACTGAGAAATGGGTGAATGGGAGGGGCTTCAGCAAACACATCAGAGAATAAACACAGTGAAAGAACACTGAGAGCTGAGAGGTCAGGCTGAGAGGAATTCAAGGAGGAAGGTCGTGAGAAGATAGATAGTTCACTCATATCTTTATTGAAAGAGGCAAGAAGGGACCATCCAAGAGAGAATAGAGGATAAAGAGGAGGATGCCCACGGTATAGTTGGATCAATCCTAATGCACAGACCACAAACCTAAAATACACAAGATCTGAACTTGACTGAGGGCTCCTTGTCATTGAGATTTTGGAGCATTTTAGATTTTAGAATTTTAAAGGATAGATCTTCAGCTGGTAGAATCTCTATATCATTATTCCAAAAACTTGAAAAGAAAAGCTGAACTCCAGAAAGCTTCTAGCTCCAGGTCTTACTCCTGCTTGTAATGATTTTCTACTGCTGTGGAGTAAAATTACTACAAGCTTGGGTACTTACAGGAGCACATTTATCATCTCCTGGTGTGCTGTGGGTTAGGAGCCTAGGACAGCTTGACTGAATCTGCTGGTGGCTGTGCAGCTGACCACCTAAACTACAACTTGTCAGTTCTGGTCTGTATGCTCACCAGAGCAGAAGACACTTTTATGTTTAGTAATATTGTTGATAGAATTTATCCTTTATGATGGTACAGCTACTGACTCATCTGTCTGTCTATCTATCTATCTATCTATCTATCTATCTATCTATCTATCTATCTGCCTATCCACTTACCTACCTATCTACCTACATATCTATCTATTCTAATGTTGGGGACCAAACCCAGGCCCTTCTAGTTTCTAGGCAAGCCCTCAAGCACTAAGCCAAATCCTCAAACTCTCTAAGGGCCCTGACTTTTGGTGGTTGTTTTCTGCAGAGCACTCTCTTACCTTAGAAGCCTACAAATTTCTTCATCCCAGGGCTGCCTTAGTACAGTAAGTCACAAAGCAGCCTGGGAAAGTCATGCTAATATGTTTATGATGTACTCTATTAATCCTTAGGGACAAGTTCCAGGGGGTTTTCTCTGGCACTCAGGGAAGGGATTACACAAAGACATAGACACCAGGAAATGGGAATCATTTGGAGTTCAACTCCATGTTCTATTTTGTTGTTTTGTTTTGTTTGTTGCTGTTTGTTTGATTTTTTTTTCCATTACCACCACTCAGAGGCAATGGACCTCCTTGTTCAGGTTGTGCATCCTATAGGAACCTTATTACTACTGCTAGTGACAAGTCTGACAATAGAATGGTAAAATTGATTCTTTCAAGATGCAGAACGACAGCTATTAAAGCCTAAGTAGGGTTCACATATTTCAAGGAAAGATTGATTCTTGATTGGTATTTAAATGACAGTTTCTGTTAGAACCCAGACAAGCCACTAATCATACCACACCCACCACCCACAGACTCTATCTTATAAACACTGTAGGGGAAATGTCAAGCCCTCTACCTGTCTATAAATCCTAATACCTTAAGACAATTTCCTGGTGCCCAGATTCCAGGAGAAAGAGGTGCCCACCTCATTTCCCCCCAAGGAAGTTTGCTGACCCCAGGCTGCCAGTCTCTGGAACAACAGATGGCTAGAGGTGGGGACATATCCCCCATGCGTAAGATAAGGGCAACTTAACTAAATGTCCCTTCTCTTCTACATCATCAATCACAAGTTCCTTCACTGGGATCCCTCCCAGGACCCTTGCCAGTCAGGAATCAGGGAGAGCCTGGCTACAGGCCCATGCTTTGAACTCCTCATCCACCACGTGGCATGAAATGTGCCTCTCCTTTGGAATCTATCAGAAGATAAACCCTTGTTCTGCCACATGGGCCTGAACAATTCTCAAAGCCTTTGCCAAGCTGTTTATCTATGGCCCTGAAGCCTGAGCTCCCTTCAGACTCCCTGACATGCTGCTGTCTGTTTGTCCATGCCATTGATAGCTAAATTTATTACCCAAAAGACAGTCTGCCTCATTATCTCTCTTGAACACCAAATTTGAAACCTCACAATGAAGTGCCTCATACAAAGGTGAACTGGATAGAGTCTAATTCTACAGAGCCCCTGTGCCCCCCACTTCCCTCTTTTATGTCAAGTCCCCCAATTTTTTTTTATTTTAGCTCTCTTATTCTCTGAGAATTATGTAGACTGTCCATATCTTCCTCAGAGTCAGTAGTTTGCTAGATTGAAAAACAGAAACATATGCTCAACTCCCTAAGCAGCGCCTTGAGTAAAGTGGGTGTCTCTGTCCGTATGGCAAGTTCAACAGCACAGAAGTCCTCTCTACGGCAGTTATTGTGGGACCTTTAGTGTTTGATGGTGAGATTCAGCTCAGCAGATCTGGAATTTTCAATATTAAAATGGAGCCCCCAAGGCAGACTTTAAGTTAATATGTGTGGTCTAAGTCTAGTGTCTTAGGAAGGGACTTGATTAAAGAACCTTTTATGTGAGAAAAATGAAACAAATCTGTAAATAAAGTAAGACAACAAGATGTCTGTTTCTAATTTCTCTTATAAATTCAGTTTGCCTGTTGATGGAAAACCAGAGGAATCTATGATTCCCACTGACTAGAGAAGGTCCTCAATGTGTGTGGAGTGAGTGCTCAACTGAACCGGAGTTCTGACTCATTATCATAAAGAATAATTCTTTGGATTGGCCCAAGGAAGTGAGAGTGATCTGAGTTTCCCGCACAGCTTGATATTGATATGCTCTATGCTATTTTAGATGAGGCAAGATTCACACTGACTTGCAGAAACCATAACTATATTGAAGGTGTTAATGAGAAAAGAAAAAGTGGCTGTGCTTAATCGAGCTTCTTCACATTTTGGAAGAGTTTGCTCTGTGTTTTGATTGGTGGTGCTCACCGTATTATTTCTGCAGTCTAGGAAGTGGAGGGGGCTTGGTTTTCAGAAGTTTTTGTCACTTTCTGATAACTCTGTCTCACCTTCCCTTTGCACTGAAAGTGTAAAATTACTACTACCAGAAATTTAAACCAATTTGAACCTTGTCAAATGAATAATGGAGAACCAGGAAATAAACAACTATCATCTTCACCATAGTGAAGATAAACAAAGCAATTCTCTGTGTGTGCATGTTGTATGTTTTATGTAATTCGAGCACGCGTGCGTGCGTGTGTGTGTGTGTGTGTGTGTGTGTGTGTGTGTGTGTGTTCCTAAGAAGTACATGAATAAACTGAGTGATCATGGTGGAGACATCTGTCTTAGTTAACATCCTATTGCTGCCAGGAGACACTATGATCTTGGAAACTCTCATAAAGGAAACCATTTAATTGGGATTGGTTTACAGTTCAGAGGCTTAGTTCATTAATGTCACGTCAAAAAGCCTGGCAGCAGGTAGGCAGACATGGTGCTGGAAAAGTAGTTGAGATTTCTACATCTGGATTAGCAGGCAGCAAGAAGAGAGAAAGAGCAACCTGGAACCCTAAAGCCCAACCCCAGTGACACACTTCCTCTAACAAGGCCACGCCTACTCCAAAGAGGTCACACATCTTAATGCTACTCCCACAGCATTCGAATCTATGAGTTTATGGTTACCAATATTCAAGCCACCATAAGGCTTATAAAAAAAAAAAAAAAAAAAAAAAAAAAAGTCAAATTTTCTTTTAAGCATAGGAAACACAGGAACTGGAGATTGTAAGGCAAAGCCACACAATAAATAAGTACAAGAAGGCTGAAAGTCAGTAAAACAGTAAATAGTATTCTGTATTCTCTGGTTTTACAATGAATTTTGTGATGACACTCCATTACAAAGCTAGAAAATGATGAAAAGTAGTATTTAAACAAATGCACTGTTATCTTATTATCTATTTTTTTTATCCAAAATAAATTGGGTAAAACTGGAATTCTACAACCCGGGCTCCAAGCAATGCTCTGAGTGAACCTCCAAGAAACCAGGCAGCCATTGCCTTGATCATTTCTCTCTCCCACTCTCTGAGCTGATCTGCTAAAACAAAGGCAGATACCATGACCTAGTCTCATGTGAAATTGGCCTCCTCCATGGAGAATGGCCAAGAAGATTTTATGGATCATTGTTCATTTCCAACTCCAGGGTTTTTTTTTTTTCAAGTCTCAAGGAATCATCGATTACTTTAAAATAATAATATCTAGCTGGATCATGATTATTATTCAATTAGTCTGCTGCTGTCTAGCAGTCTAACAACTGCACTCCAGTAGCGAGGATGAAACTCAGCAGGTAGATGTATAATCTGAGAGTCCTAAGGGTTTGAGTTTGGCTGGTGGCTGTCTGACTCCTGTAATCTTTATACACAGCATATATCATATAAAGTACTCCACTAGACCACAGAGTTGTTCTCATTAAAAGTTAAACCATTGTCCTTAGTCTGATACTGTTTGGGATCTAGATTAAAAATGAGGACAAAGTGGAATACTCAATAGGATTCCACTCACTTGCAAATAACTATGGGATTGTAAAATTTGCAGTGGATCTAGAAATTATTATAATAAGCAAAGTACTCCAGACTTGTAAAGGTATTCTTTCTCATTGCACACTCCAGTTTTTGGTGATTATATGTATGTGTGTATATGTACATGAGTGTGTATCTGTAGGTATAGATTATGAAACTAGAAAGGAGGCTATAAAAAAGGAAAAAGAATGTATTGAAGAAAGGAAGGATGCAGTGACATGAAAATAAGAAGAAGGCCACTCAGAGTGCCTGGGGACAAAGGGGAACAGGGAGATGGGGAAGAGGGAGCAGGAAGGTCAAGAAAGACAAACCAAAGAGAAGGAAGAAGAGGAGGAGAAAATGATGATGGTGGTGGTGGGGGGATGGGAATGATGATAATGATGATGGTGATGGTGATGACTTAAGCTTGCCTCTGGGAGGCAAACACAATATAAATCATGGCCAAATTCCTTATGTTTGTTTTCCTTCCTGATTTGCTACTTATTTCTAACTTCAAAAATAGTAGGTAAATACATTATTGAGTAATTTTGTCATTAAAAAAAAAGAGACAAACCATGTTTGAAAAATGCCACAGTAAACAACACCGTGTATGCTAATTTAGGAAATTAAGAAAAAGCAATAGGTAAATGAGAAAGATAAAATAACACTAGACACTAGATAGTGGCATTTTTTTAAAGGTCTCATTGTGTGAGCATTGGTAGGTGGATTGACCTTCCTATTCAGCCTATTGTCAACTGTTCAAATTTAGCACAAGTTTTATCACATTGATGGTGATTTGTACATTTTTGTTTTGTCTAGGAGGAGGGTGAAGACAGGGATTGAGTTATTTCTAAATTCTGGTGCTATATTAGTAGAACAATTATATTCAATTAAACATTTCTGTGATGGTTGAAAAATAAATGAATGATTAATTTATCCTTATAAATATGAAAGTGGAGAGCAATGGGTAGATGAGAATTTTTAAAACACAATTAAGTTTGATTATGCTGGAGGAGGTTAAAAATACTGTGTGCTAAAGATTTCCCCTTGGGCTCTTCTCGTTTCTTCTTTCCACATGTGTAACTGGCAGACCTAGTGCTGGGTGAGCTCTTCTCTTGGAGAATCTCTGGAGCCTGAAGCACACAAACGACTGCTTTCATAAAGGTTGAAAAGAAGAGCAAATTTACTGAGTTTGTCAAGTGCCATGAAAAAAGCATCTTAAGAGAGAAAGGCTTTATTCTGATGTAGAGTTTGAGGGGTATAGTGCACCATCGCAGGAAGAAGGGAAGCCAACACCAAAGAGGACAGCTGGTAACGGTGTGATGCATCAGTTGTCAGGAAGCAAAGAGTGACTAGGAAATGGACTGAACTATATAAAACTCCATGGCCCATGCCCTGGTGACCTGTTTCTTCCCTCCAGGCTTCACTTCTAAAGGTTCTGCAACCATCCCCAACAGCCTTCCCAAACAGAACAACCAGCTTCGTAATGAGTGTTTGAACACGTGAGCCATCCACCTGCCTCTAGACTGCCTCTGTGTTACTCTCTCAGAGAAATCTAGAATCCAAGGCAATATGATTTAAAAACAGTAGGAATAGTGTCATTAATAAATTATTAGCTTCCCTTCAAAGTAATATGTTTTTATTTTGGTATGAATCAGGTATTTTTGAAAGAAAGATGTATCTGCAAGATTTGACAGGCATCCTAAGACATGCTTGATACATGTTATCCCTGGATAGATTGTATTATTGTTCCACAAAAGAGGAAGAAAATGACTGAAACATGAAGATAAAAGGTGAGAAAGAATTGCTAATTTTATGCCAGTGAACTCTCTTTCTTTCCTCCACTAAAGATTCTAGTGAAGGTCAGAAGAGCTTGAAGATAGTCCTAATTTTTGCATTGTGGGGTTTTCAGGATTTCTTTTTCTTTTTGACACAGTACCCCATGATTCTGTCTCTGATGCTGGAAGAAGTGTTTGCTAACAGAAGCCATGTGTATGTATCTTTGCATTATTTAGTTTTGCTTTTCCTCTAGACAGTATCATGTAAGAACTGAACAAGTATTGTCATGAGTCTCTGATTATTCCTGGAAAAAGTTATTGGAGAATTTTTGCTTGATATAGAGTCAGAGTAAACGATAACCAAGTTTAAAAATATTCTGCAGTATGAAAATGCTGGAGGACTAGCCACTTGGAAAGGAATGTAAATCAGGTTGTTAGTTCTCTCCCTCTCCCTCTCTGTCTCCCTGTCCTTCTATTCCTTTCCCTCTCCCTCTTCTTCCCTCCCTTTTATTCTCCTTCTCTTTTCTCATTAAGACCCCTACATTCAAAAGACATCAGCTTAGATGCAACTATGGTTTATAATGTTGCTTATATAACAAGTCCTATCTTATTCCCTCCTCTCCACAAATACTGCCCTTGCTTCCCATTGGAATTGTGGAAGTAGAAAGGACCAACTAGCATTTGTTCTTTTCTTGAGTTGGTTTTCCCTCAAATGAGGCATAAATGGAGCAGCTGCAAGCAGCTAGTCCTGGGGCGGGTAATGCCTTGGCTTTCTTGGCTCTGATTGCAACCCTCAATGCAGATGGACTTCACCTGGGGCAGCCAACCTGAGAGGGAATGAGGCTGGAAGAGATAATTGTGGGCCACAGAGAGCTGGCTTGAAGATATTCTGCCCAATTCTGCATATCTCTGAACAGACATCAGCTTTTCAAGATGCCTCCTACCCACAAAACAGGAAAGAATAAGGAAAAAAGAGAGACAGGGATCTCTTTTGTAGACACCTGTGGCCACGGGTTACTGAATGGAAAGATGGGGCTGAACGGGTAGGACAGCGAGAGAAGAATGAGATCAAGACTGAAGAGTAGAAGAAAAGATAATTTAGTAGAAATATATAGTGTAGACGCTTGCTTTTACTTATAGGGGATGGAAAATTTTCTCTGAAATGAGCCAGGCCTGAGCCAGGAATGCAGGCTTGCTAGTTCCAGAAACCAGTTCCCCCACAAAGGCAGATATCTAGGTGATTCTAGGGAGCAATCAATCACAAAGTGAATGATAATGACAATGATAAAACCACATTCTTGAGAATAACGAGTATGCAGGATGTCTTCCTCAGGACCCTGGTTCCTGACTCCTCAGGACCCTGGCTCCTGACTCCTCAGGACCCTGGCTCCTGACTCCTCAGGACCCTGGCTCCTGACTCCTCAGGACCCTGACTCCTGACTCCTCATGACCCTGACTCCTCATGACCCTGACTCCTCATGACCCTGACTCCTGGCTAAAGCATAGGTCCCTCAGGAAATTTCCACTGTTTTTTCGTTATGTTTCCTTGGAACCCCCTCATCCCCCTAGTTTATGGCTTTTCCCTTTAAATACCCCTCACTTCTTGGGCTATGGGTTGAGCTCCTCTGCCCCTGCAAGGGTTATGGCTCGTCCTTAGTATACTGGCTTCCCCTCCTCCCCCTGAATAAACCTCATGCTGTTGCATCAAGATCGGTCTCTCGTGAGCTATTGGGTGGTCATGTCATCCTGAGACTTGAGTGAGGGTCTCTCCAGCTCTGGGGGTCTTTCAAGACAAAATTTCTGATCAGAGCCCAATGTTTACTTAAGAGTCTGAGTTCATAAAGGGGGGAAACCCATGCCCCCACTATGCCAGGATCTTGTCGCCCTCAGCATCATGTTGCCTTGTCAGGAACTCCTCAGGCAGACAGGTTCAGTAACTCAGCAGGCGGGGGCTCCTTGTAGGAAGCTGCAGATATGACAGAACAATAGACCTTACCTGGGGGTCGGAACGCTTTACCCAAGGTGGGCTAGCCTGCTGTGCCAGAGCAAGATCTGAATCAGCCTGCTCCAAGCTGGGTGAAAGGGAGAGGGCACACTCTTTCCTTCAGGAACCTTGAACTCTGTAGTTTGTAGAAGGCCCTTGGATATAAATGCATAAAGAAACATAAAGGAAAGATGCATGTGTGTGTGTGCGTGCATGCAATTGTGCGTGGGCATGCATGCACACATGCAAATTCTTGGCCATACCTGCCTACATTCTTCTGCTTCTCCAGGATGTGTCTGTACATGAGCTTATCATGTCTACTGAGTCTTACAAAATAATGTGAAATTACATAGAAATAGCATTGTTCAGTTTCCTTGGACTGGATCTAATCTGACATATACATTCTTATCAAATAAGAGGGTGAGATACAGGTGGGCGCTTTCTAGGGAGCATCTGCTCTCCCCTTTGCCTGGAGGAAGAGAGTGAACTCATTTTTAAGGCCTGTGAAGTGGCTATTTAAAGAGAACTAACTCAGCTGGCTCACTGGGCGAGGATGATCCTTCTTCCCTGATGCTCCTGCAATCCTAATCTCTCAATATTAGTGGAGCTGAGGCAGCAATTCTAAACCATGTGATGAGGATGAGGACAAAATCCTACTCAACTTTCAATTGACAGAAAGATTCCTGCTTTAGTAACTATTAAGTATTTAGATTCTGTTGTCTCAACTCTGGATCGTTCACCTTTAGAACACTTTGAAGGAGATGAAATGGTAGCCTCTATCTCATTTTATCATAATTGTTGGGGTGCTAGACTTACTGCATACCAACTTCAACTCTCACTGATATACTTACGGTACCATTTGTAATTAGGAACAGTGGGCTCCATTTAGGGAAACAGGTCACTCAGATAACCTTGCTGGTTGAGTGGGTAGTATGTGCAAGCTCCTGTGGAGGAAGCAGACAGTGAGCATTATAGGATATTAATCAAGGCAAAATTGATTAATCCCATGACTCTGTGAATGCCACAAGAAAGTCTAAGCCGAGAAAGCTATTCCATACAAAGTGAAATCATTCTGGAAATGTCCATTTTATATATTTAATTTGCATATAGTATATTGAAAACAAATACAGCATAACTTCTAAGTATGCAATTTAATAGTATTTAGGCTTTGGTTAATATTCACCTAGAGGTCAAGTAAGTCTGTCACATTCATCTATTATTTTTCTTAAGTCAAGAAATGACCCGTTCATCTAATTCCTTTTAGATCTTGCCTCTTGGAAACTCATTAAGCTCTATCTTTGCTTTTATAACTCATGCCTCTCTTCTAAACTGCGATTCTGGTGGGAGGGACTCTTCAGGCCACTTCTACATAGCATCTCCAGCAACTATCTGAGTGCCCAATACTAAAGGAGCTATTAGATAATGAGTGACTGGACAGAGGACACCTCTCTCTCTTTTTAACTATCCAAATGAGAATTCTAGTTTTTAGTCTAAGCTGTAAAATGATCAAAAAACCCAGAAAGGGATCCCAGATTGTGCTTGTTTAGGTTCACAGTCTGATGAGCCACTTTTCACTTTTCTCTTCAAAGAAATGAGCGGTTCCCTAATCAATATTCTTAGATGAGACTGGAGGAATTTCTGTGGCTGTAAAGATTCAGTTAATGTCTCTACCCAATCACTTTCATAGCACTTGTCTGAAACAGAAAACTTTCAGTTGTATGTCTCCCCTTTTACAAGCCTTTGATTTTAAAATATACATTTACTTCTTTTTCTTTATATGCCTGGTTGTCTGTATGTGCCCTGTGTGTATAGGCAACTGTAGCAGCCAGAATGAAATTGGATACTCTGGAACTGAAATTACAGGAAGTTGTGCACCACCCAGTCTAGGTTCTGGGAACTGATCCTGGTTCTTTGTAAGAGCATCAAGTACAATTAATAGCTGAGCCATCACTCCAGTTCTACAAGTCAGACTTTAAATAATAGTATTTTACAGTAATGTCTGAGCATATAGAAAGTCAGAGCTTAATCATCCAACTTGGATAATCACCAATGTTTTGTTTGTTTAGGCTTTTTTCCATCTCCCCCGAGTTTTGGTTACTTATTTTTTCATTGTATAATTTGAATCAAATACTGATCTAATGTCACCTCTAACTTTGTGTAAATGTTATTAGAACAGTTGCCCATTGTCTATGCTTTTGCTTTCCAATGATCCAGTCACCCATAGTCAGTGATGCTCCAAAACTATAAAATGGAGAATTTCAGCAAAACACACTGCATGTCATTCTGCATGTCTTAAACTACGTGTCATTCTGAATAAAGCAATGGTTCATCCCAGGTGAGACATGATGCATCCGTTCACCCAGAGCATCCATATTTGTAACTGCGCAACTCACTAGCACTTAATAGGCAAATAGCTCTTGGGTTAACAAACTTACTGTCCCAGTGTATGTGTGTAAACAACCCTTACTTTATTTAGTGATATCATCAAGCAAAGGAATGGCAGTTCTGGCTGTTTGTGTACGTCACAAGGAAGCCATAACATGATTCTTTTAAGGATCAAAAAAAAAAAAAAAAAAAAAAAATCCCTAAAACTCATAGGCTGAAGTTGTTAAAAATCCAACAATTCTTTGAAATTGTTCAAAAAGGAAAGGGAAATCCTTCAAGTTTGCTATCACATATCAGGTTGTAACAGTCACAGCAAAAGTTATTAGATTTGTGCATATATATATACATATACATGTGTGTATATATATATATATGGATGTATATACATACATATATGTACACATACATACATACGTATATGTATATATACACATGCATATATATATATATATATATATATGCATATATATATATATGCTAGGAGAAAGAACCGTAGCACATTGCACAGTTACAGTTGAGTGCCCCCTATGGGTATCAAGTAGTTGGGCTGGCAGAGGCGTGTCTAAGAAGGTTCTGTATCTCCCTTAGATAAAGAAGGCTACTCTACTATCCCTAGTACATTTTCAATAATTACTTTTTGCTATTTAATGTGCAGTTCACACTAAAAGGCCTCATTTGTCTAAAATAATTCTTTATAGTTGGCATGTTCATTCAGAATTTAACCAATGACTGCTTATGATATTTGATTACATGTGTAAATTTACTTAAATTTTCTCTTGATCTAGAACTGTCTATTCTCAGTTTTTTTTTCTTTTAATGACCTAATGATTGACTTGTTGAAGGAAGAGGAGAAGAATAGTCCAAATTCGGTATCTGTTGGCTTTGGTTATCATTTAGCTAGTTTCTATATTTAATATATTTTTTACTGACTGAGAGTTAGATTTTAAACTTGATTAGATTCCAAATTAATTTATTTTAGGAATTTCATTATTGGCATTGTGTTGGTAGCCTCTCACATTTGGAGGGTAACAATGTTTACGGAAGATAAAGTTGATAAGGGGTGTAGTCATTCTGTTGCTTTGCCTCAATGACCCCTTTCTGAGAGGAATTATGCAGCTCTTTCCTTTCTACCCTGTTATCTCAGTACTGGTGGTTAACTAACTATGGATTCCTAAGAGCTAGGGATGTGGCTCAGTGACAGATGTCTTATCAAGCATGTACAAAGCCCTGAATTTGATCTTCAACACACCTCACGTGCACACACATGCCCACATATGCATTCACATGCATACATGCACACACAGAGAACAAAAAAAATTAAATTAGGTTTCTAGAAGCAACCTGAAAAACAGTAAACTCACATCTATCATCTAAGCTGGTTCCTATAAATGATGTAGAGAGCAGTGTGTCATTTCATTAGCTTTCGAGAAATCTTTGGAAACTTTAGAGGTGAAATTATTCTAAATTGTTCTGTCAGTGGAGAATTGAGCCTAACCAAAGGTGGACCAAAGAAACTGAGCGATTGGTCAGTCCACATGGTGCAGATTCTTTTTAATTTCCACAATAAAGTTTTACTTATAGGTCTCCATGTCTGTAAGGAGCAGGCCATGTCTAAAGTCTTCTTCAGTCTCCTGTGTCTGTAGGTTTATGTTCTACATGCAGGGACCCTCGGTTAGCTGTTCCTGTCGGTGAGGACTGTTGCTGTGTACCAGGAATCAGTTCGTACCTAAAGGGCTCCACCTTTTAGCAGTGGGAAGATAATGTTCTAGATTCTGTCATTGTGTTACAATTGGAGGCATGTGCTCAGACTGTCACTCTGGACTGTTATTCCTTTCCAAAGAGTGGGGAACTGTAGGAAGGGAATGGGAGTAATACAAGAAAGACACAACTTCATCTGAGGAAGGCAACATGTAAATATGAGGAGTACCTTTGTTCCATGTCTTCACTAAGCCCTGTGCTCTCACAGACTTACACAGCAAGGACACAGCACACCAGAATAAGGACACAAAACTGAGTCTTTCTTGTCCTGAGCCACATCAAAGATGTGGACCTGCAACTGGATGAAAATCTAAGGAGTGTTTATAAGGACAAAGGAGACTTGTCGAAATAACTCACATCTCAATAAACACTTAAAGGTTTCTTGTATGAAAAAAGAGACAAGTCAGGGGTCTTTCTGGATGGTCCCCAAGACACAGAACATAGAAAGGGCCAAAGGATGGGAAAGTGAGGTGACCGAATTCAGGTCAAGATCAATTCTAGCCCTATGACATAGGTAGATGTCTATCCTACTGGTGATAGCCCCACTACAAAAAAGTATTCAAGTTGAATCTGGATCCCTGGCTACTGGAAAATCTTAGATCTGAATTCAGGGGCCAGACTGGACTGCGTAGGTAGAATTGCCAATGATGTAACCTATTCATATTTATCTTCAACCCTACTATCACCATAAAGTTTTCACTCAAAACTTCCTTGAATAGAAAATTTCCCATGTTCTTATTCCATAGCACATTTGTCATTCTGTTCATACATTATGGTGGCTCAAGTTAACCTTTATGTAACATCTAGATGTGTCTCCTCCTGTTCCATGTATATTGCCACCACATCCCTCCCCCTCTGTGTGGATATGTGCTTCATTGTATTTGGGGACTGGGCAGTATGCTTTTCTTTTATGTCTCCCATGCTCCTGCATTTGTGATAGAACACATGGTCATGTTCAATAAATGCATGTTGATATAGATTGAATTGATGTTCAGGGGCATTCACAAGACAGCAAAACTCTAAAGAAGACAAATCTAGCTTCATTTCCATCAGGATTTTCCTTAAGACTTTCTTAGCTGCTCATACATTATCCAGTTGGCTTTGACCTCCATCCCTTCTCTCCTCTTCTCCACCTCTTCCTCCTCTCCAGCTATGCCAGCTTAAGAAAAATGGCTGTTTGGATTTTTATTTTTCCCTCTTGTTGGTCCTTCTATTTTAGGGGGAAGTGGGGAATTTTGGCATAAGAAACTTTTGCTGGGGTAACTGCGATACTGTTACTGTTAAGAAGTGAATGAGGTAAAGTGAAATAACTCATGAATGCAAACACACAACTGCACACACATGCACAAAGGATTCTGAAGTTGTGATTTGCGTCTTGCCAGATGATCTAGCCATGTGATCTTCTATAAGATATATTTGCCTCTGTCAATCTGACAGAGACCACTTGACCTCACAAAGGTGGCAAGGGCATGAGAAAGTAAATGTGAAAGAAGTGTATAAATTGTAAACTATATGGATATCAAATAGCTTTTAAAGATATTTCTTTGTTTTATTAATGTGTGTGTGCGTAAGACAGAGAGAGAGAGAGAGAGAGAGAGAGAGAGAGAGAGAGAGAGAGAGAGAGAGAGAATGAAGAAGAAACCAGAAGAAAAGATTGGATATACCAGAGGTGGAGTTAAATGGTGATTGTGAGCTGCCCAATATTGGTTCTAGGAACTGAACTCAGGTCTTTGGCAAGAGTACAAAGCACTTCTATCTGATGACTTATTTCTCCAGTAACTCAAACATTTCTTCTAGTATATGTCACGAGCATGCAAGTTACCATTTCTTCTCCTGTGAAAGATTTTCCATGGGCAAATTGAGAGCAGCTAATCCTCTGCAGATGACTAGGATGTTCTTTTTTTTTTTTCCTTAGTGCGTTAAGGGAAGAGTGAATCCCCTAGCAAAATGGAAATCAAATGATCTTCTCATGCATTTCACGTTCAGAGAGAGCAGTAGCCATCACATTGTAAACCTGGATCTCAGTGCACAGAAACTATGCAAGATCAACTAGGTCTATGTATTTCTAATGAGCAGAATTCTCATTGAGAATTTAAGTGTGTGTGCTTTCATTTTCTGTTTTTATTTCTAATGCCTTCCAATTATAAGAAAAAGTCCCAAGGCTGATAACTTGTTCTTAAAATATTATTTTCCTACATAGCTATATATATATATATGTGTGTGTGTGTGTGTGTGTGTGTGTGTGTGTGTGTGTGTGTGTGTATGTATATATATATATGAAATTTGAAGAATTCTAGGTGAAATGCTTGATATAATTTACTAATGCATTCTGAAATAAGGGTGTCACATCAGTAGCAGATGCATCATAAAATGAAAAATATTAAATTACTCTAATGTGAGGCTCCTGTAAAAAGAGAAATATGTGAGATAATGTTTAATTTGGAATTTTACTTTCTTTGGATTACTTCAATTGCACATAATGAGCAATAGTATTTTATGAGTATCTTTTACAATTTGTTCATTTAATTTACAACCAACTATAGGTATTAAATGCTACCACCCACATGCACCATTTCTGGCATCCCCAGTCTCTCCCAATGACAGTCACTGATGATATGTTAAGACTAACTCAGGATAAGAAATGATCCTGAGCAGAGTGAAGGCCTGTTGCCATTGATAGGCCTCAAATGGTAGGACCTGATGTTAGGTTTATGGTTCCAGAGTGAACCTGGGAGTATGGTGCATAAAACCAAAAACCTCTCATCCATTGGCTTTTATCTCTCTTACTCTCAGCTGAGACACCCTCACCTGTGTCAGTGTGGTTCATTTCACCTGTCTGCTTCATAACTTAGCCCTTTGGATTCTACCAGACTAGAGTTTGAAGATAAAGACTACTTGAATACAGCCCCAAGAATTACTATATTCTTCAGTTGAGGTTTTTCTGGAAACTTGAAAAATGTGCGTCATTCTTTTCAAAAATTATCTGAACCCAGTGCCTGCTCTATCATAACATCAGAGACACACAGCATACCCCACTATCACTGGCCCGCTGATCCCTCAATGCCAATGAGACTCCCCTTCACCTTTGTGGAGAAAAAGTGTATAAATGTACCTAATTCCTTTATGAACTCAGTTAGCTCTTCATATCCCCCTGCTGAAGATTATTATTATCCCCTTATTCAGGTTTTATATAGAGCTGTGTCATTTACAAGGCAGACATTTTTTTTCCAAGTGGATTTATGGATGGACCCATGTTGCACCCCTGATAGTAAGGTAGACCTGTTGCCTATATTTCCATTTTTGCATCGCATCTGTTATCTTGGAAAATGCTCCTCAGATGCATCAGCTACTTTTGCCCTCCCAGTAAATGGGGTGGAGTCCATAAGCTCTTTTTTTTTTGTTGTTGTTGCTAGATTCTGCTGTTTCTACACCAGACTATAATGGCATGATCAATTTTATGTAGTCTACTCTATAACACTTCAAAGAGAAGTTAGTATGAGACCTTGGGTCTCCTTTTCCTCAAGGTACTTTTTCTATTCTTCATGGCATTTTATTTATTCAATGAGAAGGACTTTAGTTCAAAATATGTAAATGAGTATAAATGATGGAAAATCAATTATCTGAATTTAAATAATTTAAATCTCGATAGAATTACAAACTAAAGCCAATTCATTACAGGAACAACACAGAACTATACTCACTAGTAACTGCACTACAAATGATATTGGAAAACTCTGACTAACAGCCAGAGACTCTATTTTACAGATGTCCATGATTTTATATCACCTCTTACATTTTCTGTATGGCTATGAGAACGCTCATCTCTTTAAGTTTTATTCTTAGCATCTATAAAACAAAGGAGGTGGTCTACCTGATACAGAAAGGCCCTTAGCACTCTCACATATAATGGTGGGATTTAATTTAAAATCTGAACAGTTGCAGAAAAGAAAGTGATCAATTAGAAAGTTCAGTTATTCTGAATTAAGGTTAAAGGCTAATATTGATATTTCGATGGAGCTGAAATTACCACTGCTGTATATTACTGCAGGCTCGCTTCAAGAGTAGTATGGTAACACAGGGCCTAAAAGACAAATATATGCTCTCATTCTTGGAGTTGCATCCTCTATTACCACAGTTGTAAAGTTAAGAACTCATATAAATATCTTCGGGCTGGGAAATTTGAAGTTGTCCATATACTTTCAGCAAATTACTCGACATATTCAAGATGCTGTGCTTTCAACTAAGAGTGGGCATAGTTACAATGATCACACCTTTCAAGAAGTTTTGAGATTTGTAATTTAAGAGAGAGCAATTAGGAAATACTGGATGCTAATCCAATTCAGGAAGTGTAAATAATTCCTAAACATCAAGGGCATGATCATTATTATCTACTGCAAAGTCTGCAGGCTGGGTGTTGACATAAGCTCATGTGGGTGACATTTTATATCGACCTATGCTTTGCAAAGCATAGTAGTAAATTTGAGGGGTGTTGGAACCATTAAGTACATGCTCTGTGTAAAGGTGTGGCTACTCATCTCCAGGTGGTCTATGATATGCAGAAAAGCTGATCCAATATGAAAGAGTTTGCTGTCATTTGTTTGTTAATTTGACTGTTTATTGTGAGTTTATTGTGACTATACCGACTCCCTCTGCCTCTTTCTAGCACCCCCCAACTCCTGCTGATCACTTCCTTCCTTGTGATCTGCTTCCTTCTGCCTGCACATCTTGTGCTGGTGGTCACAGATGCTGTATGTTTCTTACAGCAGTGGGCAATCGATCTCACAGCATTTATTTTAATCTTCTGGCTCATTTTGTCTTCCCATCACCTCTTCAACAATGTCCCGAGACACTGAGTTGGTAAAATAGATGTCCCCTTTAGGGCTGAACACTCAGTGATCCCCTGATCCACATCACTTACTAAATGAAACTTAATAAAGACCCAGAGTTGCATTGGTATATGAGCATAAACATAGGGCTTTAGAAGTCATTTTAATGTCATGGCCATTAGCAAAGCATTAGTAGTAGGTTCCTTTTGTGACCCGTGATTTACCTAGCAACTGTTCATTTGTTTGTTTGTTTGTTTGTTCCTACCATGTCTATAGTACCAGAAACAATTTCCTTCTATGGAGCAGGCCTCAGATGCTAGCAGGACATGGCTGGTTATCACAATAGTCATGCCACTGTTACATCAGTAAGCATACCATATTTGTTAGAGAGGCGCTATAAAAAGAATACAGAGACCAAAGCTAGGTCAGATCATTGGCTTTGTTTGTTTCTTTGTTTCTTTTAAGATATCTAGAAATGCAGACTAGTAGCTTCAATTTCTCAAGAGTTAGATATTGACAACCAATTATAATTTAAAATACTATATGAATCCACAAGACATATGTCATCCAAAATATACCTTTTGATCAGATTTGTCTAGGTCGTTACCAATTTCCCATCTGATCCATGCTTTAGCTATCATCATAACTCAGATACTCACTGAGTGCACATAGGAGACTTCCCAGTCACCGAGGATAACTTCCCCTCCTTAGTGGTAAGGATCACAAGAGATTTAATTTGGGAGTCAGGCAGGTAAAATTAGGTGGCTTTGCAGAAATGTCGAATGAGAGTTCTTAGAAATATAAAATCAGGATGGGTGAGCAAATTTGCATGCCATTTATCACTCAGAAAGGGAGTCTGTGAATGTCTGCAGAAGTGATTACAAAAACAATGGCTGGTAACACACAGATAGATTCTATTTAGGAGCCCAGCAGCAGATTCCATTGTGATGTCTCTAAGAAGCACAAACTTTCATTGTCCATACACTAAACACTGATCAGTGTCTAATTATCTTTGAATGTTCCACAGGACTGAGCATAACTTGCACAGATTTCCCCTTAAGTCTTTCTGGATTCCTGGGATCATAGTCTGATGTTGCTTGGAGTGAAAAGCAGTTGTTTTGTCTCGCAAATGTGTCTGAAAAAAATCTCCCATGTTTTTTTCTCTATTCATAGGCATGTTAATGAATGAGTCAAACAACTCCCCAGCCCATTTGCAATTACCCAAGAGGAAAACGGAACAACAATAAAGCAACCACCTATAAAGATTCCAAGAAACAAGGAAAAACCAATCTGTCTCTGGCATGGCTGAGATAAAGTTAAACTTGGAAGTACATTTTCTTTTTTTCCTGTTCAGAGCTAGCAAGAGAACTACCCTGGAAGCCAGAAGACAGGTGCTCCCAGAATCCCGATAGATGCCTGACAGGCCCACATTCATCATTTAGTTCGCCATGAGAAATGGTGATCGGAGACTGATGTTATCAAACTGCTTAATCCCACTCTCATCACATTGCCTTTTCCTGAACCTTGCTACACAATGTTCTGGAAGAGAGATGGTCATTATGTTCGCCTCTGATGGCAGTTTCTGATCACCAGCAACCAGTGTATGTCTTGAGAAGGCTTGGGAAGTAAAATGTGTTTTTAGGGTAGTTCATCCCTTTATCTTTTGGGGTTTTTTTCAGGCTTTCACTTGCTTTTATTTATTATCTTCTGGGTATTTATTCAACAACTATTCATTGATTTCTTTCTCTAGTCAATCACAGTTCTATACTCTGAAAGCTTACTGTGAATCACACAGACTTGATGCATGAATAAATGTACAGACAGGAGCTATAGTTCCTGCCTCCAAGGCTCCCATTCCTTCCCAGGGCAGAAGATAGACCAGGAAAGATATTAACGCATTTCATGATGGTTAGCAATTGGACAGATGAAGGCATTTCATAATGAGAGCTTTATAGGGACACCAATATTCTCTGAAAGGTTCACAGAACACTTCTAAATGGAAAGGAATGTTGAGAGGTTGTATGGAGGTTGAAGTAGTTTGTAGTCCTTGACCAAATGTTAGTTCAGTTGTACAGTGAGTGAGAACATGGGCAAAAAGAGGAATGAGGGAGGGGGGTGAGAGAAAAGTTAGTGATTGAAAGGCTGGAGAATATCAGTTGTTTGTCAAGGCTGAGCCTGAGCCCTTGTCCTGAACTGGATGGAATAAATGGCATCCCCAACCTTGGAAATGCAACCTAGTGGAATCAGTGAGCTCTAGGCTCTGTGAAGACAACTTTCCCCTCCAAGAAAAGCACACACATGCGTGCACAGAAACACATGCACACGCATATTCCTCCTCCACCTAAAGACACACATGACCATCAAGTTTAATTATGACTGAAATCTTCCTTGTGGAATCCCAAAAGTGAAGCAAAATGTTAGGGATTTTTTTTTTCAAGGGAATGGCTTTTCCCTCTAGGCTATGAAGTTGTACCTCTTGTCTCCTCTGTCAGTCAAGTCTACCTTATCAAATGATAAACATTTCAGGTATGCACTTAAAAATTACTATTGTCATAATAAGCACGTTGTAGAATTAATTTATTAGTGGTGGCATTACTAATGAGCCTTCTATTAACTCATGTATACAATCTTGCTCAAACTTTAAAATAAGGGCTTAGGCTAAAGAAGCAAGTTTGTGGCAAAAATTTTTTGTTTGGTTTATACAGTAAGATATTTGGTATAGGTTATGAATTAACATCAATAATTCACTTCATGACTTAAAGCCTATATTAGAATTATTAGGAAATTTAGAAGCATGTGATACACATACTTTATAAAATTATCATTTTTACTGATATAAAATATGTAAATTCGTTTACTTAAAATAATCCGACATTCTATTGGATATGTTCAAACAAACAGCAAATAGTTGGTTCTTTTCTCTCTGGCCACAGCCATAATCCTGATTACTTTCCTATTATATTACAAACCATAGCTCCAAGCCCCAAGGAAAAAAATCGTCTGCTCTAGTGCCCGTCCAAGATCATTTTTGTCATCTTAAAAGGATGTGTGCTTCATAGGATAAATCAAATAAATTAGTTCTCATTTGGAAGTCCATCTGGTGTGCTGAAGAAGAAAGCAGGCAAGAATCAGGCCCTCCTTGGCTTTCTTCATGCGACCTTGCATGAGTCCATTACTCTTCACAGCAGCACATGCCGTAAGCATTTTACAGAGTCAAGGATGTTTCACAGACAAAGGTGCCATGCTCTAGAGAGTGCCGGGAGACTGAGCTTCTGTGAATGCTAGAGGGTTCTTAATGACAAGTGGGGTGCTCACCATACTGTTCCCACTCCGCTTCCTCTCCTGCCCCTCAATTATTCATTTTTCCCATTTCCATCATTCCTAGGTACATTCCCAGCTGCAAGCACTCTTCTTCACTGACTTCGATAATCTAAACTTATCATCTTTATTTAATAATCCTAATTTATTGAGTCCTTAGTATGGTCCACACAGAGTTCTAAATGATTCCCATATATCAAGCTTTTTATCTTTACAGAAGTCATATAGATGACATATATGATCACCTACAATAAATGAAAAAGACACTAAACAAAAAGTCTTTAATTAATTTGCATACAGTTGTATGTAAGGCAGCACCTTATCAGAAGTGGCCTGATATGGCACATTGCTTTTTTTGATTATAGTCTCTGATGTTCCCTAGAATAAGTGTTTATCGGAGTAGTCTGATAGCTCATTGCAATGTGCACATTTCTTAACTTTCTTTGCTACTCTCTTTAATCTACCCTTGAGAGAAGAGAATCTGATTTGTTAGTTTATGTGCATAGGATTGGCATTGTTTGACACATGGAAGGAAGGGCCTTATAATGTTTAAATGAACACACAACTTGTTTCTAGAAGAATGATGAAACTTTGGATATTTCATCTTCCTAGCTCAATGAGCAAATTTCAGAGTGGTGCCCATAAGTATCTGATTTCCAAGAGCTGTATTTAATGTATTGTGAAGAAACCACTTCTTCCTCTCTGGTTGGAATTCATGTCTTTGTATTGCCAAGTTTACACTGCCTGGAAAGAAAGAGCCTTAATTAAAGAATTGTATCAATCAGATTGGTCTGTGAGAGGCTGTCTTGACTGTTGATCAAGGAGAGCAGCTCACTTGGCCTGCACCTTTCATACACAGGTAGACTTGTGTTACATAAAGAAGGTAGCCGAGTCTAAATATTCTAGCAAGCCACTAAGCACCTTCCTCAAAGGCCCCTGCGTTTGCTCTGGTCTTGAGTCCCTACCTTGACTTCCTTCAATGATCATTTGTGACCTGCAAGTGTAAGTTAAAGTTAGCCCTTTATTCCCTAAGTTGAGTTTTGGTTAGACTGTTTTATCACAATATTAAAAAGCAAATTAAGACAACTTTCTTCAACATAATCTTGATGGATCTGTGTTTTTCCCAATAGAATGTCATTGAAAGCCCTCTAAGCAATTGTCTCTTGGTAACCAATATTTTATCTGACTAAAATTCAAGTATACTATATGAGATCAGAATAAACAGCTTAATTAAAATTAGGAGGTGAATGACATCAGAATTAAGCTGTTTAATTCATGTAAAGCCAATTTTTATATTCTTTATTTTTAAATTTGAGATATTAAAATGAAAAATTTACAGTAAGTAAAAGTCATGTAATGCTCAATTAAATGATTTTGTTTCTAGTAGTTCTTATTTATTAATGGATTTACTTTTCTGTATTAATAGATTAGTTACATAGGAACTATTATCACTGATTAAGGAACAATGTACATTAGTCTTTTACTTGGATAAAACAGTCCAATACTGGAATTATCTTTTTCTTTAACATAGCCCATGTTGCTGTGCAATCTACTTTTTTTTCTCACTGAGCATATTATTATATGTCTTGACAATGTATGTTCAATGTCCTAAACCATTGTTTTTTTGAATTATTTTATCAGTTAGGGAATTACTGATTACTTAGATTGGAGAATTCCGTAAGTGTATAATAAAATGACAGAAGAAAAATTGAAGGATCATCAAACAAATTAAATGTATCCAATGTCTGTTTAGGGTCCTGTCCAGAAAATATTTAAGTGAGCAAAAGATAGACATATTCCTAAAAACCTAATATTCAACAATATAATTGATGTATGTCCTTAAATATTAAGCTTAGTGATTTATAGTTGGAGTGTAGGCAAGATATTCTGCAGTACTTACTTGAACTGAGCAAAATAATGACTAAAATTGAAAACCTACTACAGAATTCTAGAAATATAATGAAAATGAATATTAGTCTTGTCACCTTGATATGATCTACGATAGATCATCTAGAATAGTCACTAAGCATACCTGGGAGGGATTATTTAGATTAGGCTGGCCCTGTTGATCATTGTGGAGATTATCTTGATTCTTACTCAAGGTAGGAAGACTCAAGACCTCCCTGAAATTGGGCACTGAACTGCATGGGAGAAAGAAGGCTAAGCACCAGAATTCACTGCTCTCCATTCCTGACTGTATATACTTACTTTAGCCATCATGCTTGCCCAGCCATCGTGGAATGAAGTCTCCCAGAACTGTTAAGAGACTAAATCTTTTACTTCTTTAGGGTAATTAGGGGTGGGGTCAGGTTATATTCTGACAGCAATGAGAAAAGTAACCAATATGGTATAAAAGTTATTTGTTACAGGAAAGGTTTTGGTTACCGTCAGAACTTAGTAAGTAGAGAGAAGCTTTATTTTCGTGGACATGAAGGTAAAAGAGTAGAAATGAGGATGTGGAGCCCAGAAAGGGCAATGCTATTCCATTAAGTCAGGAGTCTGGCTGGACTCACAACTCCCTGTATGGGAAAGTATCTCACTTATTCTCTTGCTGGAAGTACAGCCTTATATTTATCACCCTACATCCGCCACTTTTCTGGACGTAGTTAATTCATCCAGTAATACTCTTTTCCCAAAAGGCCAGTCAGTCTACATCCAGGTTATGGATTGCCTTGGTGTGCAATGATGAGATAAGTCAATCAAAGTCTTTCTCTTTCAAAGTTCAACTGGCATACACCAGGTAAGGACAGTTATACATAGAAATTGAAACTAAAGAGATATGGCAGGATGGAAATGTATAGTAGGAGTCAATGGAATTAGAGTATATCAGCCAGATATATTATGACCAAAATTATGATAGAATAAATAAATATTTATGGCTTTTATGTCAAACTAGAAACTGGTGCTATATCAATTTGTGTTCTCCCAAACACAAACACAAAGCCAAAATTTATTTGGGGATGATTTATTTGGTTTAAAGCAATAAAAAAGTCACTTTAAAGATATATCACAGAGTTGCAGGGACATATTTTCATGGAAACTTCTTGAGGAATGTAAGTAATGTCTATCATAACTGTCCATTTAGAGAATGGGGGTGGAATAGAAACAATTTAAGATACCTTCTTAGCATATAGTGAATGCAGCCAAAGAAAGTTTCTGCTAGTATCTTAACTATTAGAAGAAGTTCTATATAAGACAGTGGACATGTTCCATTTGTTCAGCTTTCATCTTTATGTAAACACAAACAACACCTGGTACATGGAAAAGAACACATTGGCCAGATTAATAAATACCAAGTATTAATTTGACTAAAGGTTTGACCATCAGAATAGTAACTGCTTTTGGAGTAATGACATTATCAATTAAGATTATGTGACTAGCAATGGTTCACTTCTGGTCATGAGTCTTCAGGACTTTCAGAGATTTAACAAATGAGGCAAAGGATAATAGGTTATGGACCACAATCTTACAAGTTTGATGTCTTAAGAATGGCATCAATCTGAATTGTCTATTTTGTTTTACTGGTGAAGCGATGTTTGTGGAACATGTTTCAAAGAATCTATTGACTTTTTTTTTTTTTGCACAATGGATCTTAAAACGATTGTGAATATTCTACTTCAAAGTATATGCATCTTTATTATGCACTACAGAGCTAGCTATAGGAGTTGCATAGTTCTTTGTTTGCCCCCTCTCAAGCTCCCTTTCTTTAAAAATTAGAACTCTGTATTTACTAGCCAAGTACTAAAATTATTTCATTTGTTGGGAATGGAAAGATGGCTTAATGGTTAAGAATCCAAACCACTCTTATACAAGACCCAAGTTCAATTCCCTGTACCCACATCAGACAATTCACAACCACTTGTACTTCCAGCTCTAGGGGATCCAATATCTTCTTGTGGCCTACAAGAGAATGTGTACTTAACATGCACAAACATGCACACACACACACATAATTAAAAATAAAAATAAATTATTTTTGATGCATAAGTTCTTTTCTATGGGAATATCGATAGTGTTTTCTCACTTAGAATCTACCAAGCTCTGATTGTAGTTTTTGGCCAATACAATTATATAGGGACACATTTGAAAGGCAATCATATTTTGAACCAGTCACAGAAGTTAGTGTGCTGCACAGGTCTTTGACAAAAGAAGGATGGTCTTCATCTATGGAAGATACACACACACACACACACACACACACACACACACACACACACACACATGTACCAGGTATCTCAGAGACAGCATGATTCACAGATCTTAGCCCATTCGTCTAAATAGCCCTATACTAGTCTAAGATCCCAATTCATCGTCATCAGGCCATGTTTCTTATAGAACACTATGTACTGTACATCCCAATTCCATCCTATCCCTATAATTACAGATTTAAAATTAAATTTCACTTGGGAGTTTGAGCATTCTTAGACTCTAGCCATATGAGGCCAAGGGTACTTGAATCCTGGTCATGGACATATTCTAGCTTTAGTCCTATCACTTGAGTTGATTGATATCCTTGCTCAAAATAAATGTAAGGGAGCTAAAATTTGTACTGACTTCATAAGACACATTTCAAATATATGCCAGAATTGTCCACTGAAGTGATGGGCATCCCAGAGTGGTCAACTGAAAAGATGAGGAAAAAGACCTTTAGTCTAATGGTTCTCATTTCCAATTAGCTATCAGTCTTCTCCATGAGTATGAAAAGCCTTGTTCATTCTAGTCGCGCAAGTGCTCTACCTGAGCAAGTCCTGTCTGGTGATATTCATATCCTAGCAGAAGTTGAGTGAACAAAAAAATGCAGGCCCTTGAAATGCACTTGATTCAGGACACTGTGAGTGTGAATTGATTCAGAACTCTTCTGGGAATTTCCACTGAATCTACAGCTGACGCCAGAGAGGAGGTCAAAGAGATGTAAGGTGAAGCATGTACAATCTCTGATAATTTCTCAATGTTGTGGACTCAAGATCTTCTCATTTGCTTAGCAACCATCCCCGAGATGGTCCTCTTAACACATGAAAGAGATATCTTCCTCTTCTGTCACTCAAGGGGGATCAGAAAGATAATGATAATGATAATGATAATGATAATGATAATGATAATGATAATGGAACACCTTTTCCTCCTAGAGCAGAAGTTGGTTTAATGCCCATTAGTCAGAACATGGTCATACCTTATTGTCTATTGCATAAGCAAGAGTATAAATTCTATTATATTCTGAGTTTTTGAATACCTGTTAGAAACCAAACCTTGTGTTCACATACAGCTCATCTTTGAGGTTAAAGCTTATAAGTATGTGGAGGGCTTTGGTTGCATTTTGTTTTGTTTTTTTGGTGGTGTTGTTCTTGTTGTTTCAAACAATGATTAGAAGGCGTTCCTCTTATTTAACATAGAGGCTCAACGACTTGCAATAGCCAGAAGAGATTAAAACAATAAATAGGGTCTGTATGAATTTTTAATGTTGTGAAGAATGGCTAGGTGGATAGGAAAAGAAAAGTTGATATCTTTCTATCTACATTTTCATATATACATTCAGTTATAATATACCTGAATATATGAGGTATATTCCTCCTCGCTTAATTAAAAAAGACCTTAGTATCTCATTCAAATCTCTTTATATAATTCACTTTATATTATTTAGATAATGTAAAATAAAATTTTATTTTACTTTTTTAATAATAAATTTAGGGTATTATTGATTTTTGTAAAAGTGTTTACATAAATAAAGTATACTTACAATTTCAGGAACGTGTAGAAAGTTTAATAAAATGTGCTATGTAAAACATGGGTATCTGGGCAGAGGAAGCTAAGAGAATAAACAGATGCTGTAGACATGGAGCCAATTCTTCCTGTAGAAGCATGGCAAGGAAACTATAGAAGTAGAAATAGTGACTAAGTTTAGAAATCAGTCACCAGACTTGCTGGTGAGTGACAGTGGTCTTAGTCCTGGGAAGGTTGAAGCAAGAGTATTTCTACAAGTTTTAAGTTAGCCTAGGTTAACAATAACAAAGACCAAAACAACTAGAACTATATTCTGGATCTTGTCTCAAATAGCAGCAGCAACAGCAACAGCAACAACAACAACAACAATGTATTGACTAGTTTTGTGTATCAACTTGACACAGGCTGCAGTTATCACAGAGAAGGGAGTTTCAGTTGGGGAAGTGCCTCCATGAGATTCAGCTGTGGGGCATTTTCTCAGTTAGTGACCAAGGGGGTAGGGCCCCTTGTGGGTGGTGCCATCTCTGGGGTGGAAGTCTTGAGTTCTATAAGAGAGCAGGCTGAGCAAGCCAGGAGAAGCAAGCCAGTAAGGAACATCCATCCATGGCCTCTGCATCAGCTCCTGCTTCCTGACCTGCTTGAGTTCCAGTCCTGACTTCCTCTGGTGATCAACAGCTATGAGGAAGTAAGCTGAATAAACCCTTTCCTCCCCAACTTGCTTCTTGGTCATGATGTTTGTGCAGGAATAGAAACCCTGACTAAGACAAACAATAACAACAACAACAACAACAAAAAAACCCCACACATAAGTAGAAGCTATGGGATAAAGTTTTATGGTAAGTATATTAAATTTCAGCTTTTTGTATATAAACAACAAGACAGATATATTAGCAGTCTCCAGACTTTGAAATGGAACACTACAGTGAATACACTTGAGCTCTAGCTGTTGAAATCTCCAAGTATGCTTCAATTCTCGCAGCTTCTAGTAACTCACACCTCTAACTTAAGACCCTCTTCACTTGCTTTCTACTTGCTCAAAGCTCTTTCCCATTTCTCTTTACTCCTTTGAACTTGAAGTTACACCAGCATGCTTGTATTCAATCAGATCACAGCACCAATGGGTCTTGTGGGGAAGTGGTGGGAATATATCCAAGTTTTCACACTGGTGAGGTGAGACCAGCACAGAATGCTCCATGAATGATGCTGTCCCTAGTCAAAGCTGCGAGAGACAAGAATGTTCCTTGGATTAGGCCAATTGAAGAGCGCTGTGTGGATGCTAATTTTTCTTGTGCCCTGTCACACTCAAATTTCACACTATTGTCCTAGTTGATTTCTGAGTCCCTTGATACTCCCCTGGCTTTCTTTTCCTTTCTTCTTGGAAAAAGAAGAAATTCCCTTTTATATTTTATCCTAAGTTCTCCATGATTTCAGGAGTGCCACTTCACCCCATTTCTCATTGGGCATCTGGATGGAAGTAAGTAAGTTATTCCCTTCTGCTCTTGATATGATCTGTGACAAGCTATCTCAGTGATACAAGTTCTAGACAATTTTCTCTTTCATCTCTCCTCCCCAATGTGGCAAGAGACTGTGTTTGACAGTAAACATAGAAAGTGGAACACTTCACTCTCCTGCACACAGGTGGCTCAAAGTGGAGGAGAAAGGCACTCATATCAACTTTTTACTGAAAAAAAAAAAACAGCTTATACATTGTGACATGCTATGAAATCATAGACAAAGATGGCTTTGGCTTTGCCTAGGGACCCTGAGTTACATATAGAAGCATTTGGGATAAAGATTATAAGATGAGTAGATAAAGAGACAATTAAAGAAACAAGGTAGAAAGAACTGACAGTATAGAATCCATTTTTTTAAATTCATAAGTATAGAAAATAAATAAATGTAGATTATTTGAGAGCAGATAGAGAGGAGGTGAGAAGAGAGAAGAGATGGTATAAAACTGAAGATTACTATGAAGATGGGCTAAGATAGTCACTATTTTTTGGCTGGGGAGTTTGAACTTTAAACATTTACTCATTTTTCCCCAGTAATAATTATAACGATGGTAAGTATCATGTTCAGAAAGGTTATTAAATACCACGCACTTTGTGAAGTAATACAATTTTCTTAACAATCTATGCAGGACACTCAAAATTGGCAAATATGTATTCAAAGTGAAATTGAAATAAAAATAAAATAACCTGCTAGCTGTTGGAAATCTGGAAGAAGGAAATGGTGTGAGGCTAAAGCCAAAAGCTGTTGGTATCTGGGTCCTTGTTTAAACTATACCGTGGGCACTTAAGTCAGAGGGTGACAGTATTGTAGGAGATTTAGAGGGGAGACTGCAAAGAAAGAAACAAGGGGTTTCCTGTAAATGCCTATAAGAAAGACTCAAACTTGAATGAAGCACCAAAACCAAGGTAAAAAAAATAATTCCAAAAAACAGCTGTTTTAAGCCCAAAGTTTACAGAGAAACTCATTAAGTGTACACATGGACATAACACACACACCCACACCCACTCACCCACACCCACACACACACACACACACACACACACACACACACACACATATGAAAAATTTTAGAATAAATGCAAATCCAGCAAGCTTACAGATGTCTAGCCTGAAAATGTCCTTTCTGGAAAGCAAGACTGGTGCTCTAAAAATACTCATAAATTCCACATTTGAAGAAAATATTACTCATCCACGAGTGGATATGCGGTGGCATTTGAAGGTGGCATAGCCAATATGACTGCATGTGTGAACTGACTCTACCTAAACAAACACGGTTTCCCATCTAAATGGATAGATTGCCTATTAGAAGGTACTTGACCTTCTGTGCCTCAGTTTTCCATCGATAAGTGAGAGAAAATTATACCAATTTCATCAGGCCATAGGTGAGAATGTGATGAGATAATTGCATTTAAAACACTTAATCTGGTACATAGTGTAGACTCAATAAATAATAGCTATTATGATTATGCTGGAGTGATATGCAAAGGGAGCCACCACTGCCTGACTTTTCATTAACCACGCAACACTGGGGAGTTTTTGGCAGCAACCACAAAGCAGTTTGTTGGCACACAACCTTTCAATTATCTGCACTACTGATCCCCTCCATTAGCATGGATAAGAGAAAGTGTGCAGCAAAGATAAGCCAGGGGGAGGGAAAAAGAACCAGTCTAGCCATAGATCTATATAATTCCCTGTTAGGATTTAGGAGCCATTCTCATGGCTCCAGATTTACATCTTCAAAGAGAGGGGCTCACATTCTTTACATGAGTTCTATACCTCGTCTACTTGACCACAATGGATGTTAACTCTTCCTGGTTGTTTCTGTACAGTTACATAGCAAATTTCTGCTTAAGAAGACATACCCAAGAGATTTTTCTTCTGTAGGCTGGAATATTTTAGCTCTAGATTTATTTTTCAATGCTGTTTCTCTGTCTAGCAAGGTTAAGAATTATTTAGGTTATTTGAGAGTCGTTGGAATAATAAAAGCCACAACTTATTTGACACTGAAATCTTATTGTGAAATATGGAGGCAGATTTTATTGTATCTCATTTATTTATTTATTTATTTATTTATTTATTTATTTATTTATTTAACAAGACTGTAGAGATTTCCCTTAGAAGTGTTATAAACTAGAAGTAGGATAAGTTTATTGGTTTTCTTTTTGGCCACTGGAGGGCTCTCATATTTTTCCACTAATGAAATGGAAACCTTGAACATGGCTAAAAACTAGAAATCAAAGATCAAAGTTTAAAGAAGAACCTTCTAGTTTGTGCCCCCAAACTATGTGAGATAGAAATTTGGGAGCAGGTGGGTTTAAGGCTTCAGAGTAGAAATGTTGCCTTTTGAGACAGATGTTAAGGCACTGGAGAGGACTTATCTCACATTCAGAAGAGGTTGACTGTGTCCACTTCTTTTATGCTATCAATATTCTGTTGCCTTTTTTGCTGTCAGTTGCTAATCTCCCAACATCCTGTCCTTGAAATGGTGTTCCTAGTACAAAATGCTGACTCCTAATATTTTTGGAATCATTCATTTTCTCTTATCAATGCCCTGTCTGCCTTCACTCCAGAGTCTCTCCCTATGATAATTTTCCTAATCACTATACTGTGACTGTTCTGTGTTCCATAAATCCTTTTACTCCAGTAGTGGTTACAGGGATACACAGTCATTCTCTCTCTCTCTCTCTCTCTCTCTCTCTCTCTCTCTCTCTCTCTCTCTCTCTC
>JADRCD010216696.1:0-19340 GCA_019843815.1 Montemys delectorum
CCCCCCCCCATTACCCTACCCCCTCTCTCCACATGCTCAATGGCTGGCCTCTACTCTGCTTTCGCTCTCTCTCTGCCTTTCTCTGTCTCTACACCCACAACTCTCCTCCCCATGCCCTGAATAAACTGTACTCAAAAAAAAAAAAAAAAAATCCTTTGGAATATCCTAATTTAACCCCTATTCTGAAGTAATCAAAGGTTTAAAAATGCTATTAGATAGCAGTTGAGGCCTACAGCTGAGAGTTCTCTGATGGTCCTACCAACATATTTTAATTATTTATTATTTATTTTTGTTCTCTTTTTTGGTTTTTGTTCGTTTTCGTTTTTTGTTTTTTCTGAGACAGTGTCTCTCTGGGTAGCCCTGGCTGTCCTAGGGCTGATTATGTAAACCAAACTGACCTCAAACTCAGAGATCCATTTGCTTCTGCTCCCATGTGCTCGGGAAAATGGTATAATCTGGGGCTGCAGAGATGGCTCAAAGGGTAAGAGCATTGACTGCTCTTCCAAAGGTCCTGAGTTCAATTCCCAACAACCACATGGTGGCTCACAGCCATCTGTAATGGGATCTGACGCCCTCTTCTGGTGTGTCTGAGACAGCTACAGTGTGCACATCATATACATAAGATAAATAAATAAAATCTTTAATTAAAAAAGAAAAAAAGGTACAATCTGTCCACATTGGTCCCTTGTATGTGACATCACATAGTCAATACCTGCCTCCAGTTTTTTTTTCTTTCGCTTTGAATTATATTATTATTTATTATTATTAGAGGACATTGTGGTCCCTGAGGCTGGATCCCAAAGCTTCAGGCACTCTACGGGAACTGGAGAATATCCCTGAGCAGCACCCAGGCTTGATTCATTTCCTGTTTTAGATGCTGAATTTTGTCACTTGAAGGTGTGAAGGCCAGAGCCTGGGCTCTAGCAGCTCTGAGGAGCTAGTGTCAGCCATTCATCCTCAATACACCAACGAAACAGCAAGTCCGGGCAGAAAGCACGGAACGAGAAGTCAGTGTGCTCACAGTGGGGAGACAAATAAAGAGCTCCTATGGTGCCCCCCAGACTGCTTTCAGGGCACCAACATAAGGCTTAGGGTTGGTTGGTTGGTTGGTTGGTTGGGGACAGAATTTCTAGCTCTGGCTGTTCTGGAACTCATACAGACTAAGCTGGCCTTGAACTCACAGAGACCTGCTGTTCTCTGCTAGGGTTAAAGCTAGGACTAATGCCTCCACACCCGCTGTGGTTTAGGCTTCAATGCGGGCAAGAGGTATGTCTAGCTACACAGTCCTGTTGTGGTGTGGTCCCACCCATCACTGACCCATCATTATCTCAGCCCCAGTCTGTCCGGCAAAGTGGTCTGACAAATTGTCAGGACAGTATGAAATCTCTTCCTCAAGACAAATCCTCCTCAGACTGGTACCAGGACTCCAGCCTTCCCTTCTCTTATGGGATTCTTAGGGAAATTTTAATTCTTTACAGGCAATTGTTTTGTCAGTGGTAGTGGGATAGGGCATAGGCCAGAAGAGTCAGAATAGCTTTATACCGCCCAAAACGGCCTGAGTTGCCCCCATCCCTGTGGTTTTTTTGTTTGTTTTTTAAAGAGACCTCTACTCAAGTAAGGTTGGATTCCTGATTTTGAAAAAAAAAAAAAAGAAGAATTTCAGAATAAGTCAGCACAGAATTATCAAAAAAAAAAAAGTTTAAGATTTATTCAATTTATGTGTGTGAATGTTTTGACTGCATGTGTGTATGTGGGTATGTAGTGCCCACAGAGGTCAGAAGAAGGTGTCAGAGACCCTGGGACTAGGTTAGAGATAGTTGTGAGCCCTATGTAGGTTCTGGGAACCATGTCCACTTCAAGAGCAATAAGTGCTCTTAAATGCTGAGCCATTGCTCTCACCACACTTGAAAGGAAGTCAGGAATATTAGAAAGAGAAAAATAGGGAAAATTACAGACACACCTAAAGAGTGCGTAGGCTTCTTGGTAGATAGTTCCTTAAGTATTTTTGTTGCTGTGTTGAGACAGGGTCTCATTATGTAACTCTGGCTGGCCTGGGACTCACAATGTAAACCAGATTAAACTTAGAGAGCCACTTGCCTTTACCCAGAGCACTGTGCTGTGAAAGAACTTCAGTGAGATCAAAGGTTCCTCTCAGAACACTATGGGGATCACAGATGCTTAGAAACACCCACAGGTGCCAGGGAATTAGATGTTTTTGCTAAAAAGAAGAGTTTAAGTTTCCTTTGTGAGATTTCTAGAAGTTTGCAAGTTTACAATTTGTTGCAACATTTTCTCTGTCCAATCACATTAGGGCAGTGACAGGCCTGTGATTGGACAGGAATAGAGAGGTGGAGCTAGAACTTGAGGAGGAGAGAGGTCAGAGAGCAGGAGGAGGATTTTCATCATGGAGGCACACAATGATGACAAGTCAGACCCCGCATGCTTATAACCAGGCTAAGGTTTTTACAAGGTTAAATTAATTGGGTCAAAATATTGTCTTTATTATTTGGTTCTGAAATTATTGTACTGGTGTCTTGTAAATTGTGATCTTACTCTTTTATAAACCTGATTGGATATTAAAGCCTTAAGAGTCATGCATTGCCTACCGAGTACTAGGCGCTAGCTAGATGAATGATTGTGGGGGGTGTAAGGTGTTGCATAATAGCATGAATCTGACAGGACTTAGTGTTGAGGCCGGACGGTGCTGGCACTAGAGTGTGTTCTGGTGGGAAAGGGAGTTTGTGGGGTGGATTCATTTTTTAATATTCCCGCAACAACAATTGGGAAAGGAGTTTGCCCACATGTACTTCACAGCCTTTAGTTGGTTCACTGCTGTGGTGTGTGTGTGTGTGTGTGTGTGTGTGTGTGTGTGTGTGTGTTGCTCTCCTGCTAAAAACTCTAAATGAGATCTCAAGAACAAACCTTTAGGATGAGGTTGGGTGCATCAGAATGGTATGGCCATAGGAGAAAAAAAATAAACCTTTTCAAAAGATGTCCTTGCCACTTCCCAATCTATGTACATTTTTTTTCTTTTTTTCTTTTGTTTTATTGAGATAGTCTCACTATGTATGCTAGATTGTAGACCAACCTGGCCTCAAAATCATATTCACCTGCCTCTGACTCCCGTGTTGAGATCAAAGATCTATACCACCACACCAAGATAGCAATTAATTTTTTAAGATTTATTTATTTATTATATGTGAGTACACTGTAGCTGTCTTCAGACACTCCAGAAGAGGGAGTCAGATCTCATTATAGATGGTTGTGAGCCACTATGTGGTTGCTGGGATTTGAACTCACGACCTTCAGAAGAGCAGTCATTGCTCTTAACCGCTGAGCCATCTCTGCAGCCCAGCAATGAATTTTTTATAAATAAGACATCTACCAAGAACATGGAAATGTTTAATCCAAACTATGCTCAAACTATAAGTGGTGTGCTCACCACTCCAACAGTAAGAAGACCCTGTCCCAAACATCTCTGTATCTCCGTAGTGAGAAGGCTGAGGCAGGAGTATCTGAGGTTTCAGGCCAGCCTGAGCAATACAGTGAGACCCTGTCAGAAAGAAAGAAAGAGAAAGAGAGAGGGAGGCCGGGGGAGGGGGTTTTGGGGAGAGAGGAGAAGAGAAAAGAAGAGAGCTGGGTAGTGGTGGCATTCACCCTTAATCCTACCACTCAGAAGGGAACAGAGGCACGTAGATCTCTGTGAGTTTGAGGCCAGCCTGGTCTACAAAGTGAGTTCCAGGAGAGTCAGGGTGATTACACAGAGAAATCCTGTCATACAAAACCAAAAAAATAAATAAAGAAAAGGGAAGAGAAGTTAAGTGCTTGCCCAGCATGCTCAAAGGCCTAGGTTCAAGTCCAAGCACCACATAAAATTTAGAATGGTAGAACACACATGTAATTCCAGCCCTTGGGAGATTGTGGCAGGAGTTCAGTCATCCTCAGCTACATAGCAAATTTGAAGCCAGCCAGGGTTAAATGAGACTTTGATGGTTTGATTATGCTTTGCCCAGGGACTGGCACTGTTAGGAGGTATGGCTATGTTGAACAAGGTGTATCACTGTGGGTATGAGCTTAAGACCCTCATCCTAAACCAGGCAGTGGTGGTGCATGCCTTTAATCACAGCATTTGGAAGGCAGAGGCAGACAGATTTCAGAGTTTGAGACCAGCCTGGTCTACAGAGTGAGTTCCAGGACAGCCAGAGCTTTACAGAGAAACCCTGTCTTGAAAAACAAAAAACAAGCAAACAAACAAACAAAAAAACCCTCATCCTAGCTGCTTGGAAGTCAGTCTTACACTAGCAGCCTTCAGATGAAGATGTAGAACTCTCAGCTCTACCTGTACCATGTGCCTGCCTGGATGCTGCCATGCTCCCACCTTGATGATAATGGACTGAACCTCTGAACCTGTAAGCCAACCCCAATTAAATGTCCTTTATAAGACTTGCCTTGATCACGATGTCTGTTCACAGCAGTAAAACCCTAACTAAGACAGAGACCCTGTCTCAAAAATACTATACTTTTGTTTTGTTTTTGACAGGGGCTTTCTCTATGTAACCCTGGCTGTCCCTGAACTCACTCAGCTTGGCCTCAAACACAGATATGTGTCAGCCTCTACCTCCCAAGTACTGGCATTAAAGGCTTGTGCAACCACTGGTGTGTTTATAAAAAGATAAAGAGGTAGGGGTTATGTTCTATGGGAGTATAGTCAGGTATGGGGGAAGGGGATGTCTCAGTGGGCCCCTGCCAAGGCATCCCTTCAACCTAAGGGACCAGCCACACAATGGTATAGTATAGAATGGAGTTTATTCAGAGAATGGGGAGGGGAATTAAGAGGGTAGTAGAGGCAGAGAAAGGCAGAGAGAAGGAGAGAGTAGAGGCTGGCCATGAGCACATGGAGAGAGCGGGGAAAGGGTGAGGGGACCCTGATTAAGAAGGGAAGAGCAAGAGCAAGAGAGAAGCAAGAGAGCCTGCTCTCTTATAGAACCCAAGACTTCCAGCCCAGGGATGGTACCACCCACAAGGGGCCCTATCCCCTTGATCACTAACTGAGAAAATGCTCCACAGCTTCCCCAACTGAAGCTCCCTTCTCTGTGATAACTCCAGCTTGTGTCAAGTTGACACACAAAACCATCCAGTACACTCAGCAAATGGTCAACTCCTCAAAGCTCAGGTAGGAAATTGCAAATGTGGTGAGGCCAGGTGACTCTAGCTAGGTTGTAAAACCATCAGGGGTTTTGGAAGGGCACATGTTGGGTGGAGCCTCTTAGAGGACAGTTATGCTAGGCTCCTGTCTGCAAGCATAACACAGTATCATTAATAGTGTCAGGGAGTTGGGCCAGTTATCAATTGGCAATTCCCTCAGTGTCTGTTCCATCTTTGTCCCTGCTTTCTTGTAAACTGGACAAATTTAGGGTTGAAAGTTTTGTGGGTGGGTTGGTGTCCTTATCTTTCCACTGGAAGTTCCACCTTGCTACAGGAAGTGGCCACTTCAGGTTCCAGAAGAGAGTGTCAGATTCCCTGGAACTGAAGCTGCGGATAGGTGTAAGTCACCACACAGGTGTTGAGTACTTAATCCAGGTCCTTTGCAAGTAAGCTCTATGTGTTCTTAACCACTGAGCAATCTCTTCAGCCTATCCTTTCTAAATTACGTATATGAGTGTGCATGGGTTTGTACATTCACTGATCATTACAGGCACTTATGAGCTGCCTGGCTGGCTTGCTAAAATATATGTTGAGAATTGAACTCAGGTCCTGTGGAAAAGAAGTATTCATTCTTAATTGCTGAGTCATCTCTCTAGCCTTCAGAGTCTTGCTTTTCCAGTGAGGTCACCTGAGCCCTGTTCATGTCTCCTATTGGTGGAATGACAGAAGGGTCATCAAGCTGGGTAAATGTGGTTGTAGGCATCTCAGGACTGTGAGCTGGAAGAACTATATGTTGATAACTTTGGGGTGTAAGTGACTCAGACAAGGAGGTGCCACGTGCCACCTGTGTGAGCGTAACACTATTATCCTGAGTGTTGCTGCTGGCACAGCTGCCTCCAACCAACCCTTTTTTGATTTTATCATTTTCTTCTTTGAGACTGGGCCTCATGTAGCCAAGACTAGTTCTGAACTCGACCCTCCTGCCTTTGCTTCCAAACTCCAACTATGACCTCTCTCTCTCTCTCTCTCCTCCTCTTCTTCTTCCTCCCCCTTCTTCTCTCTCCCCACCTTCTTCTCTCCCCCCTGCCTTTCTCTTATGTGTGTGTGTGTGTGTGTGTGTGTGTGTGTGTGTCTGTGTTTTGCCTCATACATATCTGCCTGGTGCCCTCAGAGGCCTAACTCAGATCCTGTGAGGCTGGAGTTACAGATAATTGTGAACCACCCACCATATGGATGCTGAGAACTGAAACTGGGTCCTCTTGAAAAGCAGTAAATGTTCTTAGCCACAGAGCCATCTCTCTAGCCCCTCGAAGACATTGTTAACTCAGATATAATAGGTGAAGCCTGCCAACAATTCATGAGACAGTATAACATTATAAAAAATAGACTTGCTTAAACATGTAAGAATTCTACCTCAGTTGGGACTAGAGAGATGGCTCAGAAATTAAGAGCACTGGCTGCTCTTCCAGAAGATCCTGGTTCAATTCCTGCCATCCACAGCCAATTTACAACTGATGGTAACTCCAGTTCCAGTAGATCTAACACCCAGACAGACATATGTGCAGGCAAAACACCAATGCAGATAAAAATAAAAATAAATAAATCATGTAAAACAAAAACAAGAAGAATTCTACTTCAGAAAACCCAGATCCAAAAGGAGCCTGAGAACAGGAAAGTCCTGTTTCTCTTAGTTTGGTATTTTTCCTTACTTCAGAATAAAAATTGTTTTAAAGTAGGAAAATTACAGCAGCTGTGTTTCTTATTTGTGAGAAGGAAGTCACTATAGTCTCATTGTTAGGGTGCCAAGGTGGCAAGTGATGAAGCCCAGCAGTGAGTCTCATCCTTTCTGCCTCCTGGGATCTCCTCTTGGGATTAATGATCCTGAAAAGAATACTTAACTTCCAAGGCTCATGTGACTGACGCAAAGCTTCAACACCACTCTACACCAGCCCACCCTCATCTGTTTGGGCTCCCCTAAACTTTCAGTCAACTGGACAACACACACTAGACATAACTCCAGCTTGTGGTGTGGCAGTAAAGGGTACTGAAAGGGCTTGAGACACGCAGATGCCTCTGCAGGGAGGTGGGGGGCATACAGACCTACACTGTCTGTCAGGCTCCAAGGCCAGATTTCCAGGATAGATGGAAGCTAATCCTAGCCCCATCCTGCCTGGGGTGGATGTGGGGAGTTAGGGAGCTCATGACAAAGATCACCTGGGTTGGAGAGTGCTTTGAATTCTAGAGAAAGAATAAGGTAGGAATTGTATTCTCAGAAATAGAATCTCAGGTTAGAGCTGGTAGCTAGCATTCCTGTAGCCTGGCGTGGCCACAAAGCTAAGGAGGGCAGGTTGAGGAGGTGCCGTAATTAGGAGTGTTTACAGAGCTAGGTTGGATGGTTTGTTTTGGTGTTGGTACTGCAGGTTAAACCCAGGGTCCCTCACATGCTAGACCCTAGACCACAGTACTTTCCTTTTTCATTTTCTGTGTCTCTGTTTTCTCCTTTCTTTCTTCCTTTTCTCCTCTTTTTCTTGTGACAGGATCTTTCCTATAGCCCAGGCTAGCCTTAAGCTTCTTGCATGACTAAGAATAAGTCTGAACTTCTGATCTTTCTGTGGACTTTAATACAGAGTAGTTAGATACAGTGCATCCTTGCTGCCTTGTGACTGAGACACTGTATGTCTGAAATCAGGCCCTGCTGTTGTATAGGGCTGGGCAGGCATAACTCCTGTGGATAGTGGTCTGAGACTGAGCTGCATTCAGGGTCCCACTACTGCCCATAAAATAAAACACAGCTCTTGTTTCACAGGGAATAAGAGTTTATTCTGAGTTGGGTTGAAGTGGCACTCACCTTTAATCCCAGCATGCAGGAGGCAGAGGCGGGCGGATCTCTGTGCATTGGGGACCAGTCTGGTCTTCAGAGTGAGTTCCAGGACAGCCAAGGATACACAGAAAAACTGTGTGTCAAAAAAAAAAAAAAAAAAAAAAAGGAAAAGAAAACTGAGAAAGCGTTAATTCTGAGTAGAATGGATGACTGGAACACAGATTGCTTCAGTGGTGTGTCCCATCAGGTATAAGTGATTGCATAAACATGGAGTTGCCCATCCTCACGGGGGAGGGGGGTCAACCTTGAACACAGAAAACATACATCTTTTATACCTTACAGATGGCAGATTCCAGTAACAGGTTAGCTGGTCCACTTTGATTGGTGGAACACAGGACAAAGGATCTCTTCAGGCATTGGTGGGCTTGCTCAGGGGGCTGTTCTTGGCTTAGTCAGCCAACTTCCCTATTCAGCTTTGCCCCTGGCCTTGAAAAAGTCCTGCGAAGAGGCTAAGTAACTAGGTGGTAGGAGGATTGTTGGCCGCAAGGTTAGGGTGACAGTTTGTGGTCTTTTTTGAAATTTACCACTTCATGTCATTGCGACCACCAGTTATTTTTGTTTTGGCCTTACTTGGCTTAGTCAGAATGGCCTGGTCATTCTGTCTCAACATTCTGACCACCAGAACTTTGTTTTCACAGCATGTCCTTGGGTATCTTTGAAACACAACTTCAATGTTTGAAGCTGCTGCTTGCTACTGTAAAACTTTGTTTCCACATTGCTTGCTGCTTACAAGAGCTGGAATATGGCTCTCTTATTTTACTTTATTTCTACATCTCCAGAACTTTGTTTTTAACTTTATTACTTCAAAAACACTATAAATCAGTGCATTTACCAAATATGCCGGAAACATCAGGCAGGATAGCTATAGCAAAGTGGACACATCTCTGCGAAAGGTCTCGTGTTAGCTGATGATAGTTGTGGCCTTTGGGTTGGTGCAAAATGGTAGTCTAACTTAATATACCCCAAAGGTTTTGAAACAGTCACTTAGCTTAGCAGTTGTTTGCACTAAAAAGTGTGTTGATTTCTCACTTTGTAGCACTTGGAAGGATGAGGCAAGACGATCATTGGGTTTGTTAGATTCGGGGATGGATGTCCCAGCTCACGAAGACACAGAGACAGAGATCGAGGCAATAAGCAAGAGGTTTAATGATCCAGTATACTGGGCCGTCCCGTAACTGGGGCAAAGGCCACTGAGGAACAAAAGTACACACTCTTTATACCCTTTCAGAACATAGATTTACAGCATTAGTTGGTTATCTCTCATTAGTGGAGCCCATTGTCTTTTGTGTCCATTGTCCTTTGTGCCCCAGGTGAGGAGGAGATACCTGGTTGAGATCCACCCCCTACTGGGGCCGTTTCCTGGAACTGAGCATTACTCCCTGCAATTAGGGCATCTCCTGGGGATGGATGTTTATTCAGTACCCTCTTTTTGAAGCTCCCTGACTTTAAGCTTAATGGACATTCCTGGCTTCCTGGTATTTTTATGAGGTGTCCCTGTTTGCTCAATTCCTACAAGTTCTAGGCCAGCCTAGACTACAGAATAAATTCCCCCATCTCACCAAAGCAAAACTTTTTCTTCTTCTTCTTCTTCTTCTTCTTCTTCTTCTTCTTCTTCTTCTTCTTCTTCTTCTTCTTCTTCTTCTTTTTTGTATAGGGTGCCACACCTGGCCATAAAACAAAACAGTGAACCATCTCTTCATTTTGTATCCCGGCCTTTTACTTTGGCTGAAGGTACAGATGAAGAGAGATAAGTATGTCCCAAAGCTGAGGTCACTTTGATAAAGACAATTTTTCCACCAGGAAGAGACTCCACCCTAAAGCAGAGTGATCGTCTCGTAGGAAGGAGGTGACTTTCCCCAAGTGAAGACAGGAAGAAGCATTTTTTTTGGACCACCTTACAGAACTGTGACTGTGACACAGGGAGGAGTTTGCTAAGACTGGCTCCATGTGCAGACTCTTCCCTTGCCTTAATTCCTCCTCTACTAAACACAAAGCCATGTCAGCACCGTGAAGATGGGCATGGAGGGCATTGGACCCTTTGTCTACCCTTTTCTCTGTGGCAAACTGCCTTCTGAGCCTGGGCTAAAAACTCCTGTTAAATCTTATTTGGCTTCAGACAAGGTCTCAATGTGTAGCGCTGGCTGTCCTGGAACTGAATATGTAATATAGACCAGGCTTGACTTGAATTCAGAGAGATTCACCTGCTGCTGCCTGGGTGTTGGGATAAAAGGCTGTATGCACCACAACCTGCCTTCAGTCACGGGGATGTCAGGTCAGGAACAGGGGTAAACGACAACTGGATGTTCAGGGATTTTAATTTGGCTCTGAATTTGTGGCATTTTAACTCCTCACACTCAGAGAGTTCTATTCAACCCCCAGTCTCCAAAGGGAATTTTAGCTCAAGTGTAGATCTCTGCCTCTGGTTGGCTCAGTATTGACTAACCCAAAGAGTAGAAAGTACCCTGGAATCCATCCCAAGTTGAGTCAAGAAGAGAAAAGAGAACTCAAAATCCATTGTCAGCCAACAAGGTGGCCCCAGTGATGGCTATTGGCTAAATAGGAAAAAAACTAACTCCTTACTTAATGCATCCGAATCTGGCTCCTCCTGCCTCTTTGCTTTAGTCCCTAGGGTTGATTGACACAACCTATTTAACAGGAGAAAAATATCTTAATTATGCACATATGCAGAATCAAAACAAAAAAACAAACAAAAAAACCATAGCAAGCAAGGCCAGTTACTAAGGTTCTAAGTCCTTCTGGTAAGAGACTTGAGGGGGAGGGGGTGTGAAGAGAGAAGTTGGAGAAGCAGAAGGAAAGGAATTAAGAGGTGAATGAAGGGTGCCTGCCTTGTTGTGCAGATAGAAGATGCTGGGTGATTGAATCTTCTGGAGTTTCTTCAGGCAAGAATACCAATTTATGCTGGGAGGTGGTGGCCCATGCCTTTAATTCCAGCACTTGGGAGGCAGAGGCAGGAGGATTTCTGATTTCGAGGCTGCCTGGTCTACGGTGAGTTCTAGGGCAGCCAGGGCTATACAGAGAAACCTTGTATCAAAAAAACCCAAAACAAAACAAAAAAACCAAAACAACAACAACAAAAACAATTTATGATAATGCAGATCTCCCCACAGCAGGGTGAGTTTCCAAGCTGCCCAGGAGAGATCCCCTCAGGTGTGCTCCAAGAGCTTAGTTTTGGGGTAGTGGTGTGAAACTCCCGGAGGGACCCACACACAACTCCAAACACCACCAAGAGGAGAACTTGATGCAATCAGCAAGAGGCTTTTTATTCCAGCTAGCTGGGGCGAGACTCATATCCCTAGCATGGGTAGAGCAGTCTGGCCCTAAGCAAAAATTTAAACGGGTTTTTATACCTACACAGTTGCTGGGTCAGTGGGAAAACTAAAACAAAGGAAAGTACGGGGTAGTCTCTGATTGGTGCTGACTCGAGGTAGGGTTCAGGGGCAGGTCAGCCACCTGGCAGTCGCTTGTTACCTTCTCCCTGCCAGGCCGTCCTGATCCCCTGGTCTCCCACTGAGTTCAACCAATGGCTAGGTTCTCACAGTACAGTTTGAAAACTAAAATTTAACCTCTCATTGGCATCAACACTCCAACCGTGGAGGAGTGGACAGATGAGAAAGAGCTCAGATTTACTTATACAGAAGTAAAAGCACTTGAAGCTGATAACCTGAGTTCAATCCCTGGATCACACCCAGGAAGTACAGAACCAACCCCAAAATGTTATCCTCTGACCTGCAGACTCACTTACAAAGGCATTCACACATCACACACATGCACCATTAATAAGGAAATAAATAAATATGCTTTATGTTTTATCTCACTCAAAACAAGAGCAATTTGAGGCTTCAAGAACAGGCAGAATCTCACCATTCCTTTGGGCACACTCCCTCCCTCAGCTCTTGCTCTAGGAGGAGGCTGACTCTATATGGAAATGGAGAAGATTTTCTTTGTCCACACAAAAATACAGTTCCCTCAAGGGGATAGTTCATTCTAGACTTACATAATTAGTTATTGTGGCCTGGAAATGTTAGATTCCAGCGTGGGTCCCCTACTCAAGAAGAAACAGGAGGGAGATCGCTGTAAATTACATGAGGTTTATTATTGCCAGTATACTGGGTTCGTCCTGCATTCAGAACAAAGCGGACAACCAGGAACAAATCACACACACCTTTCAGTACATGGGTTTACATGGGTGAGTTGGTTATCTCTCATTGGTGGAGCTCATTGTCTTTTGTTCTCATTGACCTTTATGCCCCAGGTGAGGAGGAGATACCAATGGCAAGTAGGAGGAGTGGGGGGGATCCACCCTCCCAGGGATGGTTCCTGGAACCGGGCATTACTCCCCACAATTAGGGCATCTTCTGGGGACTGATGTTTGCTCAGTAAACTCTTCTGAAGCTCTGTCTTTAGGCTTAATGGACATTCCTTGCTCCTTGGTATTCTTATGAGGTGTCTCTATTGGCTCAATTTTTACAGGAACACAAATTCAGCTCCCACAAATACCAAGTTTTTGCAGGCTAACAGTTTCAAGATGTTTTCATAGTAGTAAGACAAATAAAGTCATGAATCAGGACTTTTTTTTTTTTTTTGACAGGATTCTGTATGTAGCCCTGGCTGTCCTGGAACTCGATCTATAGACCAGGTTAGCCTAGAACTCAGAAATCCACTTGCCTCTGCCTCCCAAGTGCTGGGATTAAAGGCATGTGCAACCACCGCCCAGCATGAATCAAGCCTTTTAAAATACACAGGCATCTGCTGGGCAGTGGTGGCACACACCTTTAATCCCAGTACTTGGGAGGCAGAGGCAGGTGGATTTCTGAGTTTGAGGCCAGCCTGGTCTACAGAGTGAGTTCCAGGACAGCCAGAGCTATACAAAGAAACCCTGTCTCGAAAAACAAAAAAAGAAAACACACTTATCACTGGTCAATGGTGGCACAACCCTTTAATCCCAGCACTAGGGAGGCAGAGGAATATGGATCTGAGTTTCAGGCCAGCTTGGTTAAAAATCGAGTTCCAGGGCTGGAGAGATGGCTCAGTGGTTAAGAGCATTGAATGCTCTTCCAGAGGTCCCTGAGTTCAATTCCCAGCAACCACATGGTAACTCACCATCATCTTTAATAGGACCCAATGCCCTTTTCTGGTGTGTCTAAAGACAATTATAGTATACTCACATACATAAAATAAATGCATCTTTAAAAAAAAAAATCAAGTTCCAGGACAGCCAGGGGGCTGCATAGAGAAATCCTGTCTTGAAAGAGGCACAGAGAGAAAGCACACCATCTTGGCTGTGTGAAACTCCTTAATTCTCGTGAGGAAAGGCAAACTAGAACCTGTTTCTTCTTTCCATTCTCATTTTGCCAGTCTAGGATCTCCGGTTCTCAGCAGATGATTGCTTTAGCTGTAGGATGTATTCTAGTCTTCAGAACACAATCTGGGGGGAGTCTGCCTTGAAGGTTTTCACTTTCAAAGACCCTAGGGTGACTCAAGTTAAAAGATACTAATGTCCTTATCTTCAGCCCAAGAGAAAGAGTCTGACATAAATGAGGCTGAGACCTCACTCTGCCTTTCATCCCGCAGCCCCCCTGAGGAGCTAATGATTTCTAGGAAGGAGAACAACCAAATGCCTGCTTCTAGCACATAAAAGCAAGAAAATTGCAATAATAAAGCTCCTGGCTGGAGAGACAGCTCAGCAGGTAAGAGCACTGACTGCTCTTCCGAAGGTCCTGAGTTCAAATCCCAGCAACCACATGAAGTCTCACAACCATTGAAAGACCCTCAGAGCTGGGGAGACCCTCACTCAAGTCTTGGGATGACGAGACCACGCAATAACTCACGAGAGACCGATCTCGATGCAACAGCATGAGGTTTATTCAGGGGAAGGAAGAGAAGCCAGATCTGGGGTTGAACACATAGCCTAGCAGGCCAGAGGAATTTGACCCCTAGCACAAGGAACAAGGGGTATTTAAAGGGAAAAACCACAAACTAGGGGGAGTGAGGGAGAATTCCAACCCAAGGTATTCAGTCAGTTAGGGAGGGGAACATATTCATTTTAGGAATGTAATCTTCATCTATGGGGTCCGCAGGGTGGAGAGCCTGGTGAACCAGTTGACCTTCATTCCTAGTTCTGCCCTCATTGTAGTTTGGCCAGGAGGGGCTGGTCTCAGGAACCAGAGCCCTGAGGCTCTGAGTTAAGCCAAGTTCCTGGAACCAGTGCTCTGAACTGGCTGACCTGCATTCTTAGTTCTGCTCAGTCTGCTAGGGGTCAGAAAAACTTATTTTTATATCTTTCACACTTTTCACCATCTGTACAGCTACAGTGTACTCATATACATAAAATAAATAAATCTTTAAAAAAAAAAAGAAATGAAATTCCCTCGGTTGTCCCTTAAAAAAAAAAAAAAAAAAAAAAAAAAGCTCAAGATTGTTTCACGAGGCCCTACTCAACAGCTATCTATACATATTAAAAGTCAATACTATCTTGAAGGTAGGTAGAGAAGAGGTGTGAGGAGATGGAAGAGGTTCTGAAGGCCCTTCTAAGGTCCATGTTACTCAGACAGTGGGCAGCAAAGCCGAGAAGCAGGTAAAGTAGCCGTGATTGAGCCCTGGCAGATGAAAGAGTGCAGGGTGTAGCTGGATTGAAGGTTCCAGCACTAACCTCAACATGAGGCAACATGAAACGGAGTATCGATCTGAGGAGTAAAGTCTCAGAGTTCCATGAAGTGCAGTCTAGACCAAAGGAGTGGGAGGACATTTGTTTTTGGGAGTGGGTGCAGCAGAACACACATACAGACAAACATACACATATACACATGTGCGAAACACACACACACACACACACACACGCACGCAAAAGGGCTTGGGAGTGCTTTGGGTTGAGGGATAGAGTAGGTGAAAGGACATACTGCTATTGAAGTAATAAAGTGAAAAAAAAAAAGTTCTGGGAGTGTAGAAATAAAGTTTCACAGTATAAAATAAGAGAAGCATATTTTAGCTCCTGTAAGCAGCAGCTTCAGACACTGAGAAGTTATGTTTCAGAGATAGCGAAGGACATATTGTCAAAACAAAGTTCTGACTAAGCTAAGTAAGGCCAAAACAAAAATAACTGGTGGTCGTAATGACACAAAGGTCTACAAAAACAAGATTAGCAATTCTCGGAAGAACCTCCCCCAACCCCTCCCTGTGGTGAATTTTGAAAAAGACCACAAACTGTCACCCTGACCTTGAGGCCAACAATCCTCCTACCACCTACTTACTCAGCCCCTTCCCAGAGACTTTTCAAGGCCAGGTGCAGAGCTAGATAGGGAAGTTGGCTGACTAAGCCAAGAACAGCCCCCTGAGCAAGCCAACCAATGCCTGATGAGATCCTTTGTCCTGCGTTCCACCAACCAGAGTAAGCCAGCTAGCCTTGTTGCAGAAATCTGCCTTCTGTAAAGTATAAAAGATGTGTACATTCTGAGTTCAAGGTTGATCCCCCTCCCCCCCCCCCCCCGTGAGGGTGGGCAACCTCACTGACATGGATCAATAAACCTCATGTTAGTGCAAAGATCGATTGTCAATCTGTGTTCTCTGGGTTGAGCCTAGGTTACTACACTGTCTGATCCCAAGGCTGCTCTGGGATGACATAGGACTCATTTGCCCGCCAGCAGGTGAATAACAGCTGCAGACATCTCCTTTAGCCTAAGCCCAAGATTCAAGGAGCAGTGAGGAGTACTACCCCACCCAGCCAGCATGAGAAGTCTTCTGGAAATCCCTCTGCCTGGTGGTCAGAAACATCTTCAGGAAGCTCCACAGGCTGGTAACAAAGGCTGAATGGTGGATCCTAAAAGACAAGTGGAAACAGAGGTAGTCCTGGATCAGTGTGAAGTCTTTGAACCTAGGCACTTGCAGGTTGAGGAACAGTCAGAACTGTCAGGTGCCTATCTGCAGGCAGAGCAGAAAGGACCTTTAGGGAACACAGCCCATTCCCTCAACCCCACAATTCTGGACTCAGAAGACTGCAGTCACTTTTGTTTTGCTCAGGCTAGAGACACATCCAAGGGTTCCCTGAATGATAGGCAAGGGGCTCTGCTGCCGGGCCACACCCAGCCCTGAAACTGGCTGTTGTTAGGATTCCTCTGAGGCTTGGCTCCTCTCATTTGAAGACTTAGGAAGGTGCCTGGTGAGCAGAGCAGGGTAGAGGTGGCTTCAGAGGCACAGTGGTGTGAAGACCTTAGGGTAAGCCAGGCCTCTACCAGGCCTTTTCTCCTCAAGAGGCTACAATCAGGGGCTTCCTTATGCAGTCCTTCTCATCTGTTGTTTCAATCTCTAATACTTGGAAATGTGGCCTAGTTCAGAGTTTGCTGTTCTGGCTCCTGGCCAGCAGGTTAGCCAGGGATGGATACACAGTGAGATCCTGTTTCAAAGCGGGCTAGAGATTTGGCTCAGTGGTTGAGAGCAGTTGTTCTCTTGCAGGGGGACCCAGGTTCAATTCCCAGTACATAAATGGTATTTCACAACCATCTAGTTCAAGAGGATTTGATGCCCTTTTCTGACTTCCTCTGGTACCAAGCCTGCACATGGTATACAAACATACCTGCAAGCAAAATGTCCATGCGTGGATGTGCAGGTGGTTTCAGAAGCCAGAAGTGAATCTCTAGGACTTTGACACTGGCCTCCTTCAGCTCCAGGCTGGATCATCTCTCCAGCCGTATTGTATAACTTTAAATAAACACATTAAAAGTTGGAGGCACTCCAGGACTTGCTTTGTTACTTACACAGAAACTAGAGACATAATAATGTCAGCCAGGGCTGTGGAGACATTTCTCAGAAACGAGTCACTCAAAACCTCTGAGTTAGATATGGTGCCTCACCTGCAGTCCCATCCCCAAGGAGGCTGAGACAGGGGACTGGACAGTCCTCTCAACACAACTGATCCTTCCTGGAGGCCAGAAGCCCATGGGGGTCATGGTGTCATAGGGCCATTTCTCTACATGCTTAGAGGGGACACGTGTCCCACTTTGTTCTGCTTTTGGGTGTTACTGCTTGACTCACTGTTACAGTAGTTCATGCCTCTCTGTTGTCTGACTTTCTCTCCCCTCTACATGTTTCTTCAAGTTCCAGGATGGATAGTGCCACATGGCTTAGGGCCACCCTGAGGGAACATGATCTCATTTTCCCACTTTGAGTCTCGCTGTGGCTCTGCCTAGTCTGGAGCTCTCTCTGCAGAACTAGCTGGTTTTGAAGTAATAGAGATCTGCTTGCCTCTGCCTCCCAAGTGTTAGGTAGGATTAAAGGTGTGTGTCATCATACCCACCCCTATTTGTTATTATTTGTGTACATGGTAGTATGATGTCAGAGATAACTTCCTCTCCTGTCACCTTGTGGTGCCAGAGGATGGAACCACGTCCTCAGGCCTACATACCAGGGACTGGAACTCACTGGCCCATCCCTCTGGCCCATAGTTTTTTGTTTTGGTTTGTTTTGGTTTAGTTTGTTTCTATTCTCTTGTTGTTGGTTTTATATTATAGCCCAGGCTGGCTTCATACTCATGGTCACCCTCTTAGTTTAGCTTCCCAAGAGCTGAGATTGCAGATGTAAGCCTCCATGACTCACTATGATTTAATTTTAACTCATAATCCGAAAAGACCCCACTTCCAAGCAAGACTACTCCCTCTGCACCCCCAGCCCCAGACAGGGTTGCTCTGTGTAGCCCTGGCTGTCCTGGAACTCGATCTGTAGACCAGGCTGGCCTTGAACTTACAGAGATCCTCCTGCCTCTGCCACCTGAATGCTGGTATTAAGGCATACACTGGGGGAATTATTATATTTTGGGGGGGGCATGAGCGTCTTCCTGGATCCAATAGTGGAGTATATTACGAAGTATTTGTCAGTGGGTTTCGGCCTTTCTTAGGAATGTGGGTGTCTCTAGGATGTGGAAACAGGATTATGGGGCCACTTAAACTCAGTTTCTGAATGAAATTTAGCCACTTTTTTTTCTTAGCAAGTTTTCTTGTGGCCCACTTTAAGAAGTGAGAGGCTGCCAGGCAGTGGTGGTGCATACCTGTAATCTCAGCACTTGGGAGGCAGAGGCAGGCAGATTTCTGAGTTAAAGGACAGCTTGGTCTACTCTGTGAGTTCCAGGTCGGCCAGGGCTACACAGAGAAACCCTGTCTCTAAAAACCAAAAAAAAAAAAAAAAAAAAAAAAAAAAGAGAGAGAGGCTGAGCAAAAAAAAGCCCCTTGGAAAAAAGAGGGCACACAGACTTTGAACTCTCACAGAGACCCACTGGAACCTGAAGGATGGAACCACATTTTATAGTCACCAATATCAGCCAGACTCCAGCCATGCCTGAGGAAGAATATAGGAGAATATGTACAAAAGGAAACCACAATGTCTGCTGAACATTTGCCTTCTTGCAAGTTAGCAAAGGTGAAACAAGGAGTCTGAGTTTCTCCATTTTGTACCATACAACAGCCTGCAGGCACTGTCCTGTCCAGAGTGACTCCATTTTGCAAAGCAGCGCTTCACTCTTATTTTGAGTATAAATGTTGAGACAGTAGGCTCTGCACTATGTAGGAAACATCCATGATTTAGATTGATATTGTAAGTTTCCCTGGGGTCTCAGGAACGTCGACGACCCCAAACACCACCAGACCCCAAACACCACCAGCCAGGAACTTGATGCAATCAGCAAGAGGCTCTTTTATTCAGTGCTGGGCGAGACTCCTATCCCATTCAGGGGTAGAGGAGTCTGGCCCCAAGCAAAAATTTAAACAGGTCTTTATACCTACACAGTTGCTGGGGCAGAGGGAAGACTAAGGCAGAGGAAAGCCCGGGTGGTCTCTGATTGGTGCTGGCTTACAAAGGAAAGCACGGAGTGGTCTCTGATTGGTGCTGGCTGGAGCTAGGGTTCAGGGGCAGGTCAGCCACCTGGCAATTGTTTGTTACCTTTTCTCTGCCAGGTCGTCCTGGTCTCCTTGTTTCTAGGTTCTGGGAGCTGGTCTCCCACTGAGTTCAACCAACTGCTAAGTTCCCACAGTACAATTTGAAAACTTAAACTTAACCTCTCAATATAACTAATTAGTCAAATGCAAAGTTTTATCACATACAGACTTTCCAAATTATATAAGGAACACAGGGACACATGGGTGTATTAAAAAAGAAGAAGAAGAAGAAGAAGAAGAAGAAGAAGAAGAAGAAGAAGAAGAAGAAGAAGAAGAAGAAGAAGAAGAAGAAGAAGAAGAAGAAGGAGAAGAAGAAGAAGAAAAAGAAAGAAAGAAAGAAAGAAAGAAAGAAAGAAAGAAAGAAAGAAAGAAAGAAA
>JADRCD010216696.1:19350-42047 GCA_019843815.1 Montemys delectorum
AAAGAAAGAAAGAAAGAAAGAAAGAAAGAAAGAAAGAAAGAAAGAAAAAAGAAACCAGACCTTAAACCCACTGAAGGCCCCAGACCAACAGAACGTGGAACCCCCTTACACACACTACATAAAAGCAGTGCTGCCCCCTACTGGACACAAGTATCTGTCACCCTCTTCTGATCTCTTCAGGCACCAGGCATGCACATGGTGCACATACATACGTGTTAAAGCCAAAGGTGGGGGTGAGGTGAGGAAGAGAAAGTCAAAGCAGCCAGGACAGGGGCATTGTAAACCCTAGGATCCCAGCACTAAGTTCCTGGAAATCAGGAGGCTCAGGAGTTCAAGGTTGTTAGCAATCTGTCTAAGCTCCACCCCACAATTACCTGGCAATAGCAAGGTTTGCTCTTCCCCACAGTTGCCAGGTAACTGACCCACTATAAAAGGGGCAGCCTGCCCCCTCCCCACTCTCTGGTTCCTTTCTTCCTCTCTTGGGCTCTTGCTCCCTTGTTCTCCCCTCCCCCCTTCTCCCCATTCCCTTCCCCCCTCTCTCTCCATGTGCTCATGCCTAGCCTCTACTTCTCTGCTCTCTCTCTCTCTCTGCCTTTCCTTGCCTCTACTACCCTCTTAACTCCCCTCCCCATGCCCTGAATAAACTTTATTATATCGTTGTGTGGCTGATCTCTCAGGTGGCATGGGCCTGCTGAGACACCCTCTTCTCCATACTTGGCTACACAACCAGAGAACATATCCTCTCTCTTTATCTTTTTATAAATACATCAAAGTTCATACTCAGCTATATAGTAAATTTGAGACCATCCTGAGCTACACAAGACCCTGTTTCAAAAACAGTGAAACAAAAGATGTTCCAGATAATCTAGGAAACAGAAAACCCAAGCAGTTGACTAAGAACACCAGCATGTGTGTTACCTGAAACACACCACCAGCACTCTATGAATGTCATCATTTCATAGAGTCTGCTCCAGACATGTGCTACTTCCTGGCACAGAGAGCCCAGAACCACTTTGCTTCTGCAGTGTCTACTAAATAGGGCCCAAGAAAGGGGTCCGGGAGCCAGTTATTCCTGTGGCTGTGAGTGTGAGGCCAACCTGGTCTACACAGCAAGACAGTGAGTTCTTAATCTGGGTGATCTGAGTTAATCTTACTCCCAGAAGCTGATCCTGGAATGTTGTCATTTCCATTCACGCTCACTAGCTTTTCTAAACTCCGTTAGTTGGGTGTGCTCCTGAAAAGTATGAAAGGTATAAAATAAGTTTTTATGACCCCTAGCAGACTGAGTAGAACTAAGAATGCAGGTCAGCCAGTTCAGAGCTCTGGGTTACAGGAACTTGGCTAACTCAGAGCCTCAGGGCTCTGGTTCCTGAGACCTGCCCCACCTGGCCAAACCACAATGAGGGCGGAACTAGGAATGAAGGTCAACTGATTCACCAGGCTCTCCACCCTGCCAACCAGTAGATGAAGATTACATTCCTACAATGAATATGTTCCCCTCCCTAACTGACTGAATACCTTGGGTTGGAATTCCCCCTCACTTCCCCTAGTTTGTGTTTTTTCCCTTTAAATACCCCTCACTTCTTGTGCTCGGGGGTCAAACTCCTCTGGCCTGTAAGGTTACAAGCTCGACCCCTGGTAAGCTTATCCCGAATAAACCTCGTGTGCTTGCAGCAAGAACGGTCTCTCGGGAAATGCCAGGGCCAATAAGTGGGAGAGGGTGTGGTGGCAGGCATGGGGAGGGGGGAGGCAAAAGGGGTTTGTTCTTGTTGTTTTTGTTTGTTTGTTTGTTTGTTTGTTTTTTGGAGGGGAACCTGGGAAAGGAGAAATTTACATGTAAATAAAGAAAATATCTAAAAAAAAAAAAAAAAAAAAAAAAAAAAAGAATGGTCTCTCATGAGTTATTGGGTGGCCGTGCCATCCTGAGACTTGATTGAGGGTCTCCCCAGCTTTGGGGGTCTTTCACTCCCTTTGTCCTTGTGGGCTGGTGGCCAATGACCTTGGGCAGAAGGAGATCCACAATCCTCATAGCAGGGAGCATGGCAGCACTTAAACAGACATGATAGCCAAGAGTTCTACATCCAGATCTGCAGGCAGCAGGAAAAGAGAGAGAGAGTGGGCCTGGCTTGAGCTTTAAAAACCCCAAAGCCAAGCCAGGCTGGGCTGTGGTGATACACCTTTAATCACAAGACTCAAAAGACAGAGGCAGGGTGATCTCTGAGTTCAAGGCCAGCTTGGATTACAGATCGAGTTCTAGAACAACCAGGGTTACACCAAGAAACCCTGTCTAAAGCCCCTCCAAAAAAAGAAACCCCAAAGCCTACACACAGTGACATACTTCCTCCAAAAAGGCCACACCTTCTAATCTCTTCTGAGTAGTGCCACTTCATAATTAGCAAGCATTCAAATCTATGAGCCCATTCCTATGGACCATTCCTATTCAAACTACCACAATTGGCTACCTCTGATGCCTATTAGCATGTTAAAGGCCATGCAGCTTTCTAGTTTCCCTTAGTATGAGAGGTACCTGTTATACATTTCAAAGCCCATGCTAGCACCCTGTCTCTTTTCACCTCCTCTCCTACATTAAACTCCCTCCTGCTCATGGGCTTCAATCTCCCCAGCTATTATAACCCTACTATCCCCTTGTTTCTTTTCTCTGTTCTCTCCTGCTTCTTTCACTATATTGCCTCTGTTCTCTATTCCTTGCTATTCTCTCCTCTCTTTTAGATAGTGCTGGCCATGTCTAGTCTGCTGGCCATGTTCAGTCTACTTTCTCATATCTACACAAACCTTACCCTTAAGCCTACCATGAAGTGGTCATGTGCTCAGTTTATATACCCTCATGTATGCTAGACAATTTAGGCTTGGTGGAAGAGCAGAGTAAATGCTCTAAGCTGGGGTTGGAGAGATGGCTTGGCAGTTAAGAATACTGGCAGCCTGGTTATTTGGAGTTTTTGGGCTAGTATCCATTTATCAGTGAGTACATACCATGTGTTTTCTTTTGCGATTGTGTTATCTCATTCAGAATGATATTTTCTAGTTCTATGCATTTGCCTAAGAATTTCATGAATTCATTTTTTTTTTTTTTTGAGACAGGGTTTCTCTGTGTAGCCCTGGCTGTCCTGGAACTTACTCTGTAGACCAGGCTGGCCTTGAACTCAGAAATCCGCCTGCCTCTGCCTCCCAAGTACTGGGAATCCATCGTTTTTAATGGCTGAGTAAATGGCTCCATTGTGTAAATGTACCACACTTTCTGTGTCCATTCCTCTGTTGAGGGACATCTGGGTTGTTTCCAGCTTCTGGCTACTATAAATAAGGCTGCTATGAACATCGTGGAGCATGTGTCCTTATTACATGTTGGAGTGAAAAGTATGAAAAGTATGCATTCATATGTAAGAATTGGCAGCTAAACTTTGTAATGTGATAGTAATGCTTTGATATTGACTTTAAAGAAAATAGAATGTTTAAAACTGGGTTTTGTTTAAATTATGATTATACTTTAACATTACAAGAGTTAAAAAGGTGTGGAGTCTAGAGACAAGTGATGAGCAGTTTGGAGACAAATGAAGAAAGAGTTAGTTTGCCTTGAAAATAAAAAGAGACTAGAAAAATAAACCAAATTCTATCAAAACATGGTAGTAGAAGGAAACCTGGAACAGCTGTGGCTGTTGCTGGGAGGAGGCTGTTTTGCACATACTATTATTGAGCCAGTGGGAGATGCCTTGGTCAAACACACCTGGAAGAGCTGGTTAGCATTAGCAAAATAAGGAATTTTATCTTGTCCTTTATATCAGAAATGGGGACTTTCTTATTTAGAGATGTTAAGGATACTAAATTTGTTTTGAGATTCATATGTTGCAGAAATGTATAGCCTTGGTGAATACCTTCATCAGACATGCTAAAACTTGCCTGCTTGAATTCCTGGTGTCCTGAACTTCAGCCTGATCCAGTTAAGACACAGACATCAGAAGACTAATTCTGTTTTTCCTTCCTCCCTTATATTCTACGCCCCTGTCCAGCTCGAGGAAGCTATGACTGAGTCATCTACCTGGTTCCCTGGGCTTTGGGGCTACAGAGGGTTGTTGATAGATTGTGTTTCTAGGAAATGTAAAGTGTTCATATTTAAAATAGGGAAAAAAAAGGCCAGATTTAATTGTATAGCTATAGAAAGCCTTATAATTTGTTATTGAGTCACATGTTCTTATTTGGTGCAGAATCTGTTTTGATACAAAATCAATGTTATCTTTGATATAAGGACCTTCTGATAATACTTACCCTGTACTGAAAATGAGTTAATTGGTATATAGACAATTTAAACTGAAAGCATTGTGTGACTAGAATTTGGTCAGGTATTTAAATATTTCTTCAGATACACAGCTTATTCTCAGAAAGTTTGCTTTGGTGTTTATATTATTAAGTTCTGAATTTTGTATCCTATATTTATAGTAGTGATTGATAAAAGTTGAGGCTTGTGTTATAAACCATTTACATCTTAAATTGGTATGCAGGAAATGAGTAAGAGCCTTTAAATTGAGAATTTGTTGTTAAAATTGGGTGTACAATAGTGTTCTTATTGATTGAAAAGTTTAGCTAATACAGATCTGTTGTGTATACCTCAAGACCAAAAGATGAAGTTTTCTATAGACAGATCTGAGATGTTTAGACCTGTGAGTTTAGGGCCAAATTAGCAAATTCATGGCTCTGAGTTTATTGTTAGGGTGACTTCAAGATTTTCATTAGAAATAACTGAGAGTAGTTCAGACAATAATCCAGATTATTTTGAAAGACCCCCCAGAGCTGGGGAGACCCTCACTCAAGTCTCAGGATGATGCGGCCACCCAATAACTCACGAGAGACCGTTCTTGCTGCAAGCACACGAGGTTTATTCACCGGTACCGGGGTCGATCTCGTAACCTTATAGGTCAGAGGAGTTCGACTCCAAACACAAGAAGTAAGGGGTATTTAAAGGGAAAAACCACAAAGTAGGGGGGTAAGGGGGTTACCAAGGAAGCATTCTAAGAGACCCAGCCCCTAATTGAGTCAGGGTCACAAGGAGAACATTCTGTACTTTCATTGTCACAAGAATGTGGTTTGGACAATGGTTATTCTTTTCACGGCTGACCACCCAGATGATTCATATCTTGCTTCTTGTGTGGACCCTCAACTAGGGGCCTTGTGACCAACGAGTTGCAGAAGTTTCCCCTGACTTCTTAAGTAAAGGTTATACACTATATACTACCACATTTCTAATAAATGCTCTTATTTTTAAAACTCTAAAATTCTCCACCCTTACAATTTTACATAGACAGTTGGTTTTCAAAAACATCAGAAATCCACAGAATATGGCATTTGATATTATTTATTCATCTGGCTAGGGACTTGCCTGTGCCTGACAGTAGCCCTTTCTCAGACTCAAAGAAGACACTGAGCATCATGGAGCTGCTCCAGCTGTGGCGAGACAGCCACTGGGCAAAAGTTGCCTCTTCATCTGCAGACAATATTGTCCAAAAAGGACACACAGGCCTAGGACAAGCTTATATCTGCTGAGATAGAATAGGCAAGTCCTTAATGTTCCTGTTCTCAGACATTTACGGGCCAGAAGGCTGAAGATTGATGCTCCAATGTTTTGAAGGACTGTCCAGGTGTCCAGCAGTCTCTATTAATTGGCAATATTTTTGGAAGCTGTGTTAGGCTTCCCATATATTCTCTATTATTCAGTCATTCCTGGATTTCTGATGAAGTTGAAAAACTATGAAAGTTAGAAGATATGCAGGATAAATCGTTAAGAAAACTAGTGCAGGTAGCTGAGAAAGTGTTTTTATAAATGGAGAAAGAAAAAGGAAAGTTGCAGAAGGACTGTGAAAGGGTATAGTGAAGAAATAGAACGTTTAAAAGAAAGTCTTTGAAGATGGAGTTTAGTGCGAGAGTCAGAAGAAATAAGAGGCTAGAGAGCATAAGAAAGATAAGACAGGAAAGAAGAGAAGCTAGGAGGCTTGAGCGCTAGTAAGGTAGTGCTTGGCAGTAAAAGAGAGTTAGGAGTTCCCCTGGGAGTTATGTTGGGAGACTGCAGGGGCAGCTACAGGAACATCCGCAATAGCACTGCAGCATAAGGCTTATGGAGAGTTTAGAGCTGCCATTGATTTAAAAAAAATGTTGCTTTTATGTAAACCATTCAGAAGTCATTAGAGACTCCATGAGTAAGCTCAGAGAGCCTAGATCAAAAAAAAAAAAAAAGGGACAGAGAAGCACATCAAAACTGTTTGAGAGTTGGTTTAGTAAATCCCCGTGGATGACTACTCTGGTGTCTTCCCTTTCTGAACCCCTTTTTGATCCTACTCTTGCTCTTAACTATAGGTCCATGTGTGCTAAATAAATTAGTTGCTTTTATTAGAGAAAGAGTAAGTGCTGTTCAGATTTTAATCTTATGCCAACAATATTATACGTTGCAAGGCCAAGGAAATCCAGATTATGATGATACTGATATTTAGTTCTATAATTAGAGCTATGTACTAGGGAATGAAAAGTATGAAAAATATAAAAATAAGTTTTTTAAGTAGCAGACTGAGCAAAACTAAGAATTCAGGTCAGCCAGTTCAGAGCTCTGGGTTCCAGGAACTTGGCTTAACTCAGAGCCTCAGGGCTCTGGTTCCTGAGACCTGCCCCGTCCTGGCCAAACTACAATGAGGGCAGAACTAGGAATGAAGGTCAACTGGTTCATGAGGCTCTCCACCCTGCGGACCCCATAGATGAAGATTACATTCCTAAAATGAATATGTTCCCCTCCCTAACTGACTGAATACTTTGGGTTGGAATTCCCCCTCACTCCCCCTAGTTTGTGGTTTTTCCCTTTAAATACCCCTTGTTCCTTGTGCTAGGGGTCAAACTCTTCTGGCCTGCTAGGCTATGTGTTCGACCCCAGATCTGGCTTCCCCTGAATAAACCTCATACTGTTGCATCAAGACTGGTCTCTCATGAGTTATTGGGTGGTTGCGTCATCCCAAGACTTGAGTGAGGGTCTCTCCAGCTCTGGGGGTCTTTCAGGAGCATCTTCTGGATACATGAAGCTCAATAAGAAGGAAGATCAAAATGTGGTGCTTCAGTCCTTATTAGGAGAACTGATTACTCACAGGAGCAAATATGAAGATAAATTGTAGAGCAGAGACTAAAGAAAAGGCCACCGAGAGATTGTCTTACCTGAGGATTCATCCTATATATGTTACCAAATCCAGATCTTGTGGATGTCAAGAAGTGCATGCTGAAAGGAGCCTAATATGGCTGTCTCCTGAGAGGCCCTGACAGAACCTTACAAATACAGAGGCGGATGTTAACAGCCAACCACTGGACTGAGCATGGGGTTAGAGAATGGACTGAAGGAGTTGAAGGAGTTTGCAACCCCATAGGAAGAACAGCAATATCGACCCATCAGACCTCCCAGAACTCCCAGGAACTAAGTCATCAACAAAGGAGTACACATGGCTCCAGGTACATATGTAGCAGAGGATGGCCTTGTCATGCACCAATGGAAGGAGAGCTCCTGGGTCCAATGAAGGTTCGATAGATGCCCCAATGGAGGCAAATTGAGGGCAGGGAGGTGGGAGTGGGACGGTAGGTGGAGGAACACCCTCATAGAAGCAGCAGGAGGGAGGATGTGATAGAGTTTCCAGGAGGGAGGAAAACTGGGAAAGGGGATAATATTTGAAATGTAAAGAAACAGGTTAGTCATTTAAAAAATATGCATACCCTGAAGACATATTTCAATAGGGCAAACCCCCTACTCAACAATAAAACCCTATTTCTATAAATACACAAAGATGACAGTAATGCAGAATAAAAAATTTAGAAAAAAAAATTGCTGGCACCTTTTACAGAAGATCCATGTTTGGTTCTCAACACCCCTAGGGCAGCTAGCCATATGCAACTCCAGTTCCAGAGTGTAGGGGCTCAGAGGTCTTTGTGCTTACAAATAGGCAGACCTGAAATATTGAGCACAAGGGGTTGTTTCGTCAAGGGAAAGAATGCAAAACCTATTTTCTACCCAGAAGGCTGGAGTGGACGTGTTTTCTAGTGCTGTGACCTTTGTGCTATCTATGTGGCCTGAAGAATTTCTAGCTTCAGACCCTCATCATGAATTTGTTTTTCTCAGTTGATCTATAGAATCTATCTTTATGGAATTTTCAAAGAGTTTGATGTACTCAGGTCTAATCTGTATTTAGTTTTCTGTGTTCCTCAAGGAGATTTATGTATGTTTTGTTGTGTACACGAGATTGAGTTAATTATCACCAGATGTTTTTACCAAATATTGCTGTACTTAAATATGCCTAAAAGAAATCACTCAGTGTCAGACTCTAGGCACCTGGAAGAGAAAGAAGTGTTTGAGCCAACTCTATTGAGGTGTGTTGTACCAAACTTTCTTCCAGCTTCCTTTTGGAAGGACAAAGAGACACTCTGCCCTCATCACCCCCCCTCCCCCCCAGCCCACACCAGAGACCCAACCCCCTCTTCTGGGCTCTGTGAGCATTTCACACATGGTACCCATATATGCATGCAGGCAAAACACTCATTAAAAAAGAAAAACAGCCGGGCGGTGGTGGCGCACGCCTTTAATCCCAGCACTTGGGAGGCAGAGGCAGGTGGATTTCTGAGTTCTAGACCAGCCTGGTCTACAGAGTGAGTTCCAGGACAGCCAGGGCTATACAAAGAAACCCTGTCTCGAAAAACCAAAACCAAACCAAACCAAAACAAAACAAAACAAAAACCCAAAAAAAACAAAAAACCAAACAAGCAAACAAAAACCCACCAGGCATTGGCAGGCACATTTCTGAGTTCGAGAACAGCCTGGTCTACAGAGTGTACAAACAAACAAACAAAAAACAAAATAAAAAGCAAAAAACAAAAGACAAAACAAAACAAAAAAAGTCTCAAGGATTTTGAATTCTCTCTCCCTATCCTATCCCCTTTTATTTTTTGTGCTGGGGAGGAAACCCAAGACTTAGCACACGTGAGGGTTCTTCCACTGAGTAAACAGTCTTAGCTCTCTTTTCTGTAAGATATTCAGCTGTGGTCTCTGTCTCATCTCCTCCCAACCTGCTCTCTGAGATAGGATCTCATCATATAACTCTGGTTGGCCATTCTTCCATCCTTCCTTCTTCCCTTCCTTCCTTCCTTCTTTCTTTCCCTCTTTCATGTGCCACCAGTGCCCTGCCAGTCAGTGTTCTTAACTCTGAGCCATTTCTCCAGCCCCTGGGTTTTGTTGTTGTTGTTGTTGTTGTTGTTGTTGTTGTTGTTTTTCAAGACATGGTTTCTCTGTGTAGCCCTGGCTGTCCTGGAACTCACTTTATAGGCCAGGTTAGTTTCAAACTCAGAAATCCACTTGCCTCTGCTTCCCAAGTGCTGGGATTAAAGGCGTGTGCCACCAACCTCAGCTTCTTTTCTTTTCTTTCTTTCTTTTTTTCTCTTCTTTTCTTTTCTTTTTTCTTTCTTTCTTTTTTTTTTTTTTTGTTTTTTCGAGACAGGATTTCTCTGTGTAGCCCTGGCTGTCCTGGAGCTCACTCTGTAGACCAGGCTGGCCTCGAACCCAGAAATCTGCCTCCCTCTGCCTCCCAAGTGCTGGGATTAAAGGTGTGTGCCATGGCCCATGATCCTCTTAATTTCAAGAGAAGAGAGTGGGTGTCTTTGTCCATAATTACTTTTTAAAAATGCACAAAATTGTTTTAGTTTTCTTGGGCTGCAAAAGACCCACTCATGAGGCTTACCATAAAGAAACATGGTCTGCAATCATTTTAGAAGATGACATTTGAAATCAAGTCTCATCAGGCCATTCCTTCTAGAGGAGGGTCTGTCTCAGGCCTGCTTCAGCCATGAGTCCTGATGTCCTGGAGTAAACATACCTCTCTCCAAACAACCTGTTGTCACACAGCCTGTTTCCTTGAGAGCTGGTTTGGATGTTCTATCAGGAAGGTGTGCCAGTCATATACTTTTGACCACTCTTGACCAAAGACTGGTTCTCTCTTATTGAGGGAGGTCACCATCTCCCACTAATCAACAGCTCTGAGAGGGACCTAAATGAAGTTGTGAGGGAGGCAGATAGGTCTGGCCAGCCAAATCAGCAAACCTACTCTCACCATCAATGGGATGACAGATGCGGCATCCAGATGGCCCTCACAGCTTGTTTTCCTATCATAGTCATTCAGGTGTTTAAGGAGAAATGTCCTCCATAGGCTCATGCATTTAAATGGTTGGTCCTCCACTGGTGGCACTATTTTGGGAAATTATGGAGCCTTAGGAGCTGGAGCCTTGTCAGAGGCAGTCAGTCACTGGTGGCTAGCCTTGAGAGTTCATAGCCAGCCCTCCTTCCAGTTTGCTTTCTCTGTCTTCTGTGTGTGACTTTGGGTGTTACCTTTCTTTTAAAAAACATATTTATTTTATATATATGAGTACACCATAGCTGTCCTCAGACACACCAGAAGAGGGTGTCAGATCTCAGTACAGATGGTTGTGAGCCACCATGTGGTTGCTGGGAATTTGACTCAGGACCTCTGGAAGAGCAGCCATAACCACTGAGCCATCTCTCCAGCCCCTGGGTGTTACCTCTTAGCTTCATGCTTTAGCTGTCAGCTTTCGTATGTCCCCCACCATCATGTACTCTCCCTCTAAGATAAGTTTCTTCTTCATTAAATTGGTTCTGGTCATTTAAGACATTTTTTTTAGTATGTATGTATGTATGTATGTATGTATGTATGTATCCGTGTACATGTACCCACAGAGACCAGAAGAGGATATCCCATCCCCTTGAGCTGGATCTATAGGGGATTGTGAACTGTGAGCATGGGTGCTAGGAACTGAACTCGGTCACCTGGACAAAGTAAGTGCTTTTTTCTTTTAAACGATCTATTCATTTTATGTATGAGTACACTGTAGCTCTTCAGATGGCCGTGAGCCATCATGTGTGTGGCTGCTGGGAATTAGACTCAGGACCTCTGCGTGCCGCACTCTTTCCAGCCCCGCTAGCTCTGCCCTGCTCACTCTGGCGTAATTCACTGTAGCTATCTTCAGAGGCACCAGAAGAGGGCATCAGATCTCATTACGAGTGGTTGTGAGCCACCATGTGGTTGCTGGGATCCAAACTCAGGACCTTTGGAAGAGCAGTCAGTGCTCTTACCCACTGAGCCATCTCACCAGCCCCAGTAAATGCTTTTAACCTTTGTGAGCCTGGTCATGGTGTTTTAGTATAAGACTCTGTGAGACCCTCAGGGAGTCTTAGCCCCAATGTGCTACCCACAGATCACAGCTTGACAATGGATGACTGTAATAACATGCAGTTTATTGATCCAACGTGCGTGGCCAATGCAGGTGGGGTTGCTTATCCAAGCAGGGAGAGGCAGCAGAGCTAGTTGGCTTGTTCTGATTGGTGCAGTATCAATCAAAGGATCTCTTCAGGCATTGGTTGGCTTGCTCATGGGGCCTGGTTTTGGCTTCATTGCCCCCTTACCTAACTCTTGTACCTGGAAAGCCCCTGGAGCTGAGTGAGCTGGAAAGTCCCGGAATTTTAGTTAGTGGAGCCAGGGTGTTCTTAGAGTTCAGTACAGGGAGAGGTAGAACATCTATCTATTCCTGTTCTTACAGGTCTTTTTTTTTTTTTTTTTTTTTTTTTTTTGGTTTTGTTTGTTTGTTTGTTTTTTCGAGACAGGGTTTCTCTGTGCAGCTCTGGCTGTCCTGGAACTCACTCTGTAGACCAGGCTGGCCTCAAACTCAGAAATCTGCCTGCCTCTGCCTTCCAAGTGCTGGGATTAAAGGCGTGCGCCACCACCGCCCCGTGGGTTCTTACAGGTCTTATCAGTTATTTTATGTTCAGGTCAGCTTTTAGTTCAGCCCAGCCCTCCTGACCTTAAAAACTTTTTCTTATACAAGCAGATGTCTCTACTATAGGTAATTTTGGCTTATTATTTCTTTCTCAAAAGTCTTGTTTTTACCTTTATTTCTACATTCTCAGAACACTGTTTTTCACTTTATTACTTCATTAGGACCTCTCCAGCCCTGGTCCTGGTATTTTATCACAGCAGTAGAAAGTAACTAACACATTGATATAGCTGGGGTCAGAGCCCTCATATGTGCTGGGCAAACATTCTATTGCTGGGCCACACCTCAACTTTCCCTCTGCTTAGAAGAAAAGCAGTCTTTGTACTCAGGGCCACCCTAATCCAGATGACCTCATCTCAACTACCTCCTCTGCAGAAGCCCTATTTCCAAATGAGACTGGAATATCACTAGAGCTTTTAGAGGATAGGATTTCAGAGGCTTGTTTATACCTAATGAAGGCTTTGCTGCCCCTCCGGGCTGTCTGGGTTCGGCACACACAGCAGTGCCAGGAAGGCAGACCCCCTCACCGGAACAGGAATCTTCCAGACCCACAGCTCACTCAACTGGTCTTTGCAAACGTTGACTGTGGGTGAATGATAAGTGTCTACAAATGTGTGACATGGGGTGTTTAGTGAAGGGCATGGTCCTGATGCTAAGGTCTTGTTCCATAATTGGTTCTTGACTTGTCAGTAAAGAAAGTTGGGGCTAAATTTTGGGCGGAAGGTACAGGCAGGATTTCCAGGTCACAGGAGGAAAAGGCAGATATGAGATAGGAGAAAGGGTCTTTCTGCCATGCTTTGGAGGAAGGACGCAGCGACCATGTGAGGTCTCAGTGGGAGCTGGGGCCTGCGGCCTCCACTACAGGCAGGGGGCCAAGGATGTTCTACAGGGGCTAGGTGGGTCTAGTCACTGAGTTTAGAGTAAGTAGAGCGGTCCCCTGAAAGAACAGCCAGTGCTCTTAACCAATGAGACATCTCTCCAGCTCTGTTTAATAATTTTTAATGTTATTCTAACTTCATCTCTGTTACTATAATGAAACATTCTAACAAAAAGCTACTTAGAGGAGAAAAGGTTACACCTGACCTACAGGTCCAGGTGACAGTCCATCACTGAGGAAACTCGGAGCAGGAACTCAGGGCAGAAACCTGAAGCAGAAATCATGAAGGAATAGTTTTTTGGCTTAATCACTTATAGGCTCATGTAACTTTCTTACGTAGCCCAGGACCTCCAGCCTAGGGTTGTTACCTCCCACAATGTGCTGGGTCCTCTTATATCATTTACTAATCAAGATAGTTTCTTGACGCCGGGCGGTGGTGGCGCACACCTTTAATCCCAGCACTTGGGAGGCAGAGGCAGGCGGACTTCTGAGGTTGAGGCCAGCCTGGTCTACAGAGTGAGTTCCAGGACAGCCAGGACTACACAGAGAAACCCTGTCTCGAAAAAACAAACAAACAAACAAACAAACAAAGATAGTTTCTTGACAAGGCCACAGACCAGTCTAATCTAAGTAATTTTTCAGTTGAGACTTCTCTCAGATGACTTGAGGCTGTGTCAAGTTGACAAGGCTAACTATGACAAATGTTAAAACATAGTTACATAGACTAACAGTTGTGAATTAATGGCACCTGGTCACAGACCGCATGTAGCTGCCCACCGTGGCATGTGGCCTCTGCTGGCTGGGTATCTCCTAATGGCAACCCATTCTTGCCCTGGGATCTGAAGATCTTAGCAGGCTGCTTTTTGCCACAGTGGGACCACTGGGAAGAATTTCATCAGCCAAACCTTTGGGGGTTTCTCCAGGAACTGACACCTCTGTTTTCAGACCAGCAAATTTCTCCTGGAATCTCTGGAGAGTCTAGAGCTAGGCCCTGGGGTGGCGGTGGGTGCTGATAGGTGAGTGGAATTGGGGTGGGGTGGAGAAGTCTTGCTACCAGAATGGAGGCTGGAAATGGAGTGCAGCTTGGTGATAGGTAACTTATTAAGAGGAAGGATAGAAAGAATCACACATCTCCAGGTTCTTCCAAGGATGAGTGAAATGTAAGGACAGTCTTGGGTGACAATGTCAGAACAACTCCATGGTGGGGGCCTCTAGTATACAGCAAGCCCTGGATCCCATCCCAGCAATAAAACACTTTTCCACAAGCACTGGGGATGACATCAGTCTCCAGAGTGACTGTGCCCTGTGACTCAGAGTCCATCAGGCCTGGGGAGGGTTCCTGCCAAGGGTTCCTCTGTATGGAGCTAATGTATGAACACACACCCTGAGTTTCAGAGCTAGAAAGGTTCTAGCTGTTAGCCCTGAAAACAGGGTAATGTGACTTCTGACAATTCCTGGCTGAGCATGTCAGGGTGAGATGCTCCTGTTTCCTGGGCCTCTCCCTTTGTAATCTGGGATGTGGCTCACTAACCTGTGGTACTGTAGGTGGGCTTTGTCTGGAGCTGGATTCTGAAAGAGGGGTTGCCATAATATGAGATTGGGCCCACTTTTCTATTCTTTCTTTTTTTGAGGTAGGTTCTATACTGCATTACAGGTCTGAGTCACTATGACTGGTTTATACAGTGCTAGAGACATGTGCAGGTGTTTTTGCCTGTTTGTATATTCATGCAGTGGCCATTGGAGGACAAAAGAAGGCCTCTGATCCCTTGGGAACTGGAGTTACTAATGATTGTTTGATGATATGGTAGTGTTGGGAATCAATCCAGAGCCAATGGAAGCGCAGCCAGTGTTCTTAATCTCTCAGCCATCTTTCTAGCTCATATTTTATTTTTTATTATTTCTTTTTACTTAATGTGTATAGGTGTTTTTATCTGCATGTATGTCTGTTTTCCATATATAGTCAGTGTTCAAGGAGGTGGGAAAAAGGTGCCAGATCCAATGTGGATACTGTAAACTGAACCTTGATCCTCTAGCAGAACAGCTAGTGCTCTTAACTGCTCAGCCATCTCTTTAGCCTCTCTCTCTCTCTCTCTCTCTCTCTCTCTCTCTCTCTATCTATCTATGAGATTAAAATGCTGGGATTAAAGGTTTGTGCCACCAATGCTTGGCTCCAAATTATATATTTTTAAAAAAGATTTATTTATTTATTTTGTTTTAGTGAGTGCAAGGTAGCTGTCTTCAGACACACCAGAAGAGGACATCCGACCCCATTACAGATAGTTGTGAGCCACCATGTAACCACATGAACTGAACTCGGGACCTCTGGAAGAGCAGTCAGTGCTCTTAACCACTGAGCCATCTTTCCAGCCCCCAAATCATATTTTTAAAAAATAAAAAATTTCAGTTTTTTAGAGATTATTTTATTTAATGTATATGAGTATACTGTAGCTATCCTTAGACACACCAGAAGAGGGCATCAGATCTCATTACAGATGGTTGTGAGCCACCATGTGGTTGCTAGAAATTGAATTCAGGACCTCTGGAAGAGGAGTCAGTGCTCTTAACCGCCGAGCCATCTCATCAGCCCCAGTATTTCAGTTTTTGAAACAAACGTTTATAAAACCCAGACTTGCTAACTCTCATTAGTGGGGCTCTCCTAGTGACTGGCTAGCCTGAGTGCTGAGACCGCTGGCACTTGTGATCACATCTGGCTTTTGTGGCACTCTTTATGGGATGACTGAGGTGTACTATGGAGCTTGGCTCAGCACTGTTATGATGAAAAAATATGCCCCATGTGCCACGGACCGGGGTTTCTTGCGGGGACCCCGTGTTCCTCGGGACGATGGGTCCTGGCCAAGTGTGCACGGGATTCGGCTGTGACAAACAGATTTACACAAGCAGTGTATGATCTGAGTGTATTTTTTTAAAAATGGCAAGAGACTCTTACAATCATTGCAAAAGAGATATGAAAAATTTGGCAGCTCAGCAGTCAAGGTACATCTGAGGCTAACCTAAAACACACTGGGTCTAAAAACAGCAGCCATCTCCTCTGGACTGGTGCAGCACCCCCCAGGCTCTGAGCACGCTCGGGCCGCATGGGCCCAGCCAGAGTCCTGAGGGGCTGCGGACTGAGTCCAACTGCTCAATGCAGACTCCTCTATCTGGAAAAACTAACTGCTCTACACTGTCTCTCACACACACACACACACACACATTCGGCTCAAGGTCCCGCCCATCCTAGGTAAAACCGCCCACTATGCTAATCTTCTGGGCTAGCGGAGGTTAGCCCCAGGGGATCCTTGTTAAGCTAGTTCCTGGGATTAGTCTCCATTCTATAAGCTTCAATGCACTACCCCTACATTATTTCCCTAACAATACCAGAGGCAATTAGTCTGGGTGGGTAAACTTCTAAGTCAGGGTTTGGCTAAGATGTTGGAACTTTGGAAAAAGGTCAGAGAGAAACGTCTGATTTTTTTCCTCTAGCTGTCATATTTTGGTGGACATCTAGCACAAGAGTACGAGGACATATCTAAGCTACCTCTGAGTTAGGGGGTGCCAGGCGACAAGGCGGGTGCAGGAGACTGGCTTTCTTTAAGCTTACACCTCAGATACTGCGGTCATGCAAGGCCTGCGTGGCACCCATGGGGAGTATTTTTGGCTGGCCCATAACAACTTGTACTCCTGAGAAATTACACTGTGCAACAGATCTGGTGTAAAAGTGATTTATTGAGGGAATGGAGATCTAGGAAAGGGATAGAGGCATATAAGTGGACATGTAGACAGGCAGACAGATGGGAGCAGAGAGAGCTGGGGTGGCTGGTGGTCCTTTCATCCCCAGCATACACCTAGCCATGGTAGGTGATAGATAATATAAGCAGTTGCTGGGTCTCTGAGAGCAGGCCAGGGGAGTCCCCTGTGCCAGAGGCTGAATCTGATCCTGCCTGTCAGTAGGCACCACACTGTACACAAGAGATAGCCCAGGATATGGATCAGTGGTGAACAACTGAATGGGTGACCAAATCACACAGAGGCACATCTGTCAGACACAGGCTGATTTCAGCTTCCTCTGAGGCCTTCCTCATGGTGGTAGCATATTCACCCTGAGGACCAGGAAGCCCTGCATTCTTAACAAGTTTCCTCTCCTAAAGGAGAGCCTCCCTAGACATTTCCTGAGCTGGGCTGAGGGTCCATGAAGGCCAATGCTCCTGTGAGGAGGCATCACATATAGCCATAGAGTATGAGCTTCAAACAGATTGCTAGGCAGGAAGGGATGCTTGCCCAGTAGCCACTTCTCCCAGAATCCACTTGGCCTGATGTAGTGCACTCAAACAGTCAGAATATGGCATGTGTGGCACCCTTCTGGGCCTAATCAGGGTTAGTAGGCTTAAGGACCTACAACCCATGAGGAAAAAAGGCCAACCTTAAGGCCCTTGGCCTCCCTAGAAGAGATGAGCCACTCTTTATGAATCATTTTGTCTGATGTCAGTCTAGGCAAATACTCTGAGGCACCTCAGCCAGCCTAGGTTGGCTTTGTGGGGTAGATCTGAGAATTCCCATGGGCAGCCACACCCTGCCTACCTGTGAAGGATGAGTCAAATAGAGCCCTGTATAGCCTCCAGCCTGTACCAGCTGGCATCTGCACCAGGCAAGACAGAGTACTTCTTGAACTTTCTCTCACAGCCGCACTGAACTACAGCTTCGTCACTAGCAGCCATCTACGCCCTTAGCACTTCCTCATGACATTGCTATCTCTGCTGCCATAGGCCCTTCTGAGGACACCTGGGAAGATGGTGGACTTAAGGCTAAGTGTGGAAGCTTTAATACCAGCACAGGCTTTGATGTAATAAAGTGAAAAGCAAGGCTCTGAGGACCTCAGCCCAGCTCAGGAAATTTTTAAGGAGGCTCTCCTCTAGGAGAGGAAACTTGTTAAGAACAGAGTTTCAAAATAATAAAAACAAAGTTCTGGCCAGGTGGTGGTGGTGCATACCTTTAATCCCAGCGCTTGGGAGGCAGAGGCAGGAGGATTTCTGAGTTCGAGGCCAGCCTGGTCTACAGAGTGAGTTCCAGGACAGCCAGGGCTATACAGAGAAACCCTGTCTCGAAAAACAAAACACAACAACAACAACAACAGCAACAACAACAACACAACAAAAAAAACAAACAGACAAAAACAAAAGTTCTGATGGACAGAATGTTGAGACAGAATGACCAGGCCATCCTGACTAAGCTAAGTAAGGCCAAAACAAAAATAACTAGTGGTCGCAATGACGTTAAAGTCCACAAAAACAAGATTAGCAATTCCTGGAAGAACCGCCCCCAACCCCTCTTGTGGTGGATTTCTAAAAAGACCAGAAACTGTCACCCTGACCTTGCTGATGACAATCCCCCTTACCATCTAGTTACTCAGCCCCTTCCCAGAGACTTTTCAAGGACAGGTGCAGAGCCGGATAGAGAAGTTGGCTGACTAAGCCAAGAACAAGCCAACCAATGCCTGATGAGATCCTTCGTCCTATATTCCACCAATCAGAGTGGACCAGCTAACCTTGTAAAGTATAAATGATGTAAGCTTTCTGAGCTCATTGTTGTCTCCCCTTGCATGGCTGAGCAACCTTACATGTGTGGATCAATAAACCTCATGGCATTGCAGCGATCTTTCATCAATCTGTGATCTGTGGGGTGAACCAAGATTACAACAACTTGGGAGCCTTATGCTTGCTCTGGGACCTGCAAATGTCTTCCCCATGTATGGACTGGTCAGCTGTGCTGTAGAGCCCTGTGAACCCACAACAGGATATAATACATACATACATACATACATACATACATACATATCCTTATCACTATTATGCCTGAACACACACACACACACACACACACACACACACACACAAGCACACATATCCCCACACTCAAGCCTGTGCACACCTGCCCATTCACATGTAAGAAATATCAAATATAAAAACATGAAAACTTGGAGTACCTTTGCAGGTTGGGCCAAGATATACTGAAAAGTCACTGAAGGAATAAAATGAAAAGGAATAACTAAAGCGTGGGGCCTGTGTTGGATAGGTAGGAGAATTATAAGCCTCATGACAATGTAAACCTCCACACAGGCCTAAGAATAAGCAAACAAGATGTTAGCTATCATAAGAGCTGGCAGGTCAGGAAGACATAAAAATTCAGGAAGACATAAAAATCATAGATATGGAGGAGGAACAAGTCTGGGCCTGCAAGACATGTCCTGGGCAGGCTCTGAATTATGGACCATATGGTTCCTTAGATATGGTCCGAGGCTAGCAGAAAAAACTGCTGACTCGGGACTATACCACCCACTGCTTCTGGGAATTACCCGCCCTGGACCACTCTTCCCACCTCATACCACATTTATTCTTTAAAAGTAGCCAATTATGTATTGCTATGCTAATTCCTTTGTTCCCCTAGACCTCCTTCCTATAAAAACCCCAAACTCCTGAGCTTCGTGGTGGATCCCTCTGTCTCCTGCGTGAGATATGGGTCCACCCGGAGCTCCGATATTAAAACTACCTCGTGTGTTTACATCAAGATGATCTCTCGTGTTTCCTTGGGTGCACGTTCTCCTGGGACTTGAGTGAGGGTCTCCCTACGGGGGTCTTTCATCACACAAGGCAACAGATCTCACAGGAGAGATTTACTGGGGATAGTCTGTATGCAGAGGCTGCCTCTGAATGAGGGGGTTGAGGGGAGACACAAAAACAGAGAGACCAAGATTGAGAGACAGACAGACCAGGAGACAGAGAGCAAGCTGTGGTGACCTTTTGAAAGGGTCTATCTCATGCTCATACAGAGAATATGAGACTCCTGGTGATAGTGGAGATGTGTTGCATTTGGTATTGGCTGCTCCCGCTGAACTGATAATGGTGGGTTGGGGCTGGAGGAGCACCTGGTTTCTAATAGCACGTGCCTAGACATCCTCTTGCATCTCTTGGCTCTGACTTGCTGCACTGGGTGTCTCTCTACACCCATGCAGACCCATCTTTGTACTAAAGACGCTGTTTTCCTCTCTCCTTTCTCTCCACTGGGTAAATGTCATCCCAGAGATGTTGGAATTATAGGCATGAAACACCATGCCAGGCAATAAATTATAGTCTTAACTCTTCCCTAAGTTCCTCTAGGACCTGTCTGTCTGACTGACACTGGTGCAGTACTGCAGGGTTCTCAAGACTCATCTCTATATAAACCAATATAGTGAAGGGGAAGGGTTATTTATTTAGAGCCAGGGCTGTCCTGGAACTTGCTCTGTAGACCAGGCTGGCCTTGAATTTAAGAGATTCACCTGCTAGGCAGTGGTGGTGCACGTCTTTAATTCCAGCACTTGGGGGACAGAGGCAGGCAGATTTCTGAGTTCGAGGCTAGCCTGGTCTACAGAGTAAGTTCCAGGACAGACAGGGCTACACAGAGAAATCCTGTCTCAAAAAAACCAAGAGAGAAGGATAGAGAGAGAGGAGAAAGAGAGAAAGAGAGAGAGAGAGAGAGAGAGAGAGAGAGAGAGAGAGAGAGAGAGAAAGAGATTCACCTGCTTCTGCGGCCTGAGTGCTGGGATTAAAGGTATGAGCCACCACTCCCTGGATAAGGGGAAAGGTTTTATTGTAGATATGAAAAAGAGCACAGTTAGAGGCATCTGGAAGAGTACAGAGCAGAGGGAGAAATTAGTAGACTGAGGACTGGAGAGGTGGCTCATTGATTAAGAGCACTGACTGCTCTTCCAAAGGTCTGAGTTCAATTCCCAGCAATCACATGTAATGTGCTCACAACCATCTGTAATGGGATCTGATGCCCTCTCCTGGTGTATCTGAAGACAGTAATAGTGTTCATATACATGAAATAAAAAAAAAAAATAGTAGGCTGAACATGGCCAAGCTATCTGTGACAAAGGAGAGAATAGAGAAAATATAGAACAGAGAAAAAAAAGCAAAACAAAACCAATCATCTAAATGAACATAAAACCAGACATAATGGTGGCGGCACACACCTTGAGTCCCAGCACTTGTGTTGCAGAGGCAGGTGGGTCTCCAAGTTCAAGGCCTGCCTGGTCTACAAAGTGAGTTTTAGGACAACCAAAGCTACACAGAGAAACTCTGTCTCAACCCTTTCCCCCTCAAAAAGAGAGAGAGAGAGAGAGAGAGAGAGAGACTAGAGAAAATGTATTTGGAGAAGCAGGAGGAGCAGAGAGAGAGAGAGAGAGAGAGAGAGAGAGAGAGAGAGAGAGAGAGACTAGAGAAAATATAGTGGGAGAAGCAGGATGAGCAGAGAAAAAGAAAGAGAGAGAGAAAGAGAGAGAGAGGAAGGGAGAGAGAGGGAGAGAGAGGGAGGGAGAGAGGGAGAGGGAGAGGAATAGCAGCGTTGTAAAGAGAATGGGAGAATAACTAGCTGAGGAGAGGGAATGCCATAAGCAGGGAATGGATGAGGTAGGGGAGGTCAGGGTACTAGTGTGGATTCTGAAATGTATAACAGGTACTCATGATATTGAAGAGCCTAGAGACCATCATAAGTTTTGAAATGCCAAAGGCATCATACGTAGCCATATATCCCTTCATCCAGAGGTTAGGGAAATGACTCATTTCGGTAGAGGAGAAGAATAGCTTCACAATTTCTGAGGAATGCTGGCTTTTATCTAGCTGCCAGAAGTCCTCCTCTAGCCTAGGTTGAGCCCATTTCTGGATATTTGGATTGTCTTTGGGGCTGAGGAAATTGAGGTTTCCTTTGGACCTGACCATCTGCATGCAGCCTGTTCAGAATGTCCTTCCTCGGCAAAGCTAGATGACCTGGGAGTCTGTCTCTGTTCCATTTTCCTGTTATTTTTCTGGAATGTCACCTCTGAACTGTGAGGGGGAAAACTGATCATATGTTGAGGTCATATGCCAGCCACCAGGAGGGCAGTCCTGAGGGTTGTGAAACCTCATAGTGACTTAGCTCAGAGTAGGTGGTCAAGGCCTTTGCCATTGGCTCCCCAGAGGTCATGGTAGTTACATCCCCTCTATTCCTTCATCCAGCTCTGCTCCTGCTATATGGGGTGGTGTCTCCTCTCTTCCCACCCTCCTGGGCATCTGGCGGTGGCGTCGGTCCATCCCTTCCCTGGTCATGAGTGTTTCAGGTGAAGCATATCACGTGTACCCCTACCTGGGAACATAGCCTTTTCCCTGAGACTGCTGATATTGAACAGTGTGCTGTGCGGATGTTCTCAGATACTGACTGACAGACAGAGACATAACTGGGACAGAAGCCATTTCAGGAAAGTAGTCGGATCTGAACTCCAAGGCCACTCAACCAGCTGTTCCTGAGGCCTGCTTCCCAGCACAGCCAGGCAGACCTGTCTGCTCCACCCACACTCCTCCACCTTTCACACTGGGGATTCCCTAATTCTTCCCATCCACTCCTCTGGGACAAGCTGGGACTGGGCAGCAGCCTTTGCCCAGTGCCACCCTTAAGAAACATCCACCAAATAACCCTGAGAAAGCCCTCATGATGTGCCTACTGATGGCGAGCTCCCTGGGCCCTCGTCTGCTTTCAGCTAGGCTCCTAGTCACTCAGTCACTTACATGATAGCCAGAACAAACCAATCTGCCATCAAAGAGACAGAGGCCTTTTCAGGGGAAAGGTAAGTTCTGGGTGTTTCCAGGAAAGCAGGTCTGGGCAGGGCACCCAGGAAGAAGCCCTGAGGTTTTCTAGGGCAATGTCTTGAGGTACTGGTGCAGGAAACCCTTGCTCCCCAGATGGACTCAGTCCTGCCTGCCAACTGCTCTTTTCAGGGTTTGAACCAGTGAGCAGTAAAATTTTGTTCATTTTTTTATGCTGGGGCTGTTAGATGGCAGCTATGGGCAAGCAGGACTATCTGTTACGTCCCTGTATCCTCCCTCCTGCATCCTCTCTCTCTCTCTCTCTCTCTCTCTCTCTCTCTCTCTCTCTCTCTCTCTCTCTCTTTTGG
>JADRCD010216697.1:0-15486 GCA_019843815.1 Montemys delectorum
TCTCCCAAGCACAGATTCTACTGCTTGCTTGTTCACTTGACTGACACCCCACACTCCACTGTGGACTTCTGAGCAGATATTTGCCTGTGTCCATTCCAGTGACAGAGGAGACATGAGGCATTAAGAAAGGAGAAAGGATGGAGCACAAGATGGGGTCCCTACACAGAACAAGTGGGAGAACATACTAGACGAAATGAGAGATGGCAAGGTGCTTCAGCAAGCCACTTAAGGGAGAAAGGTGAGGCCAGGAAAGTGGGGAGGAAACCAATGGGAGAGGATGATACAGGTTTCAAGTTGAAGGGATGTTAGTTAGTACCTTCTCCCAGTCCCTGTGAACTGATCAATAATCCTTAATCAATAATCAAGCCACTATGAGTGCTTGGTAGGGTCATGTCAGCATTCCTGCGCTGGAAGCCCACAGTCTGGTAAGGGAGAAGACAGGCATGAGCCATAATTACATGTATCTAATACAAATATTGAGGGTTTGGAGACTCTATCGCTGATGAAAAGTGTTATGAAACTATAAGCCTCTTTGTACCACACGCAGCCTAGGCGAGCCTAGGTTTCCTAGGAAGGTGGCCCTGAGCTGTGGTTGCAGGCATAGGGAGAGGAAAGGCACAAGGCAAAGGACTTTGTGCAGAGCCAGCAGGGGCAAGGGTCCAGGTAAGACATGGCAGGCTGTGTGAGGCTATCCACAGAGCCCCGTGTTTCTAGGGCATTAACTTCTGGGCGATGTGTGCCAGTAGCTGAGGGAGGAGGGGCAAGACCACAGAGACCCTTCAGCTACACAGCTCCCTGTGTGGTGAGAGAGGATGGAGGGACCTCAGGGCTTGGCTTCAGTCATGGCATGGGCATCCTAGGCACTGAACGGAGCTGTGCCTTACGGCTTCTCAGTCCAGTACATGTGGGCTTTGAACTTGTCAAGCATTGCCAGATTAGGGCAAATATAAATGCTAAATCAAGCCAGGCAGTGGTGGCTCATGCCTTTAATCTTGGCACTTGGAAGGCAGAAGCAGGTGGATTTCTGAGTTCGAGGCCAGCCTGGTCTACAGAGTGAGTTCTAGGACAGCCAGGGCTATACAGAGGAGAAACCCTGTCTCCAAAAAAAAAAAAAAAAAAAAAGCTAAATCAAAAGTGCACAGGGCATCTTTATATCAAAGCATTATCTATTGTTTATTGAAGGTGGAAATTTAACTGGATTTCTTCTTTTTTCTTTTGGAGAAGGGCAGAGCTAAACACTCAGAGAAACTCAGGATCCCTCACCTTTAGTGTGGCGGCCAGCTTCATCCAAAGGGCTAATGGTCCCCAAAACTGCCCAAGGAAGCTTTGTGACATCAGAGTAACAGAGCAGGACCCCAGAACACAGATCACAGAGGCCTCCAGGGCGAGTAAGTGGGAATCTATGCATATTATTCTAAAGTATAGGATCGTGTGTGTGTGTGTGTGTGTGTGTGTAAATCTCTAGGAGTCATCAGACTTGATTTGTTGCATAGACAACCTTTCTTCTTCTAGATGCTAGCAATGCTGGAAAAGGCTGCTTTGTGGAATTGCTTAGTTCCCATCCCCGGGGAAAGGACATGAGTGCTGGAGGAAGTCAGGCAGTGTGTGGGAGACTGACTTTGTGGCAGGGCATGACTGTTACACCCTTGCACTCATAGTAGCTGTGATTATTGGTTCAAGATCGGTACAACCTTGGGCCTCTCAACATTTCACACGGGGTTGGGGGTGGGAGTTTCAGGAGGATCCACTAGTCCCTGAGGACCTATATGTAATTAATGGTTTCTGGGTGGGGGTTGGGGGGAGAAATTTTCTTCAGTGGTATAGCCCACGCTCCTGTAAACAACTCTAACAAGGTTCACTGGGTCATTAAAAACAAAACAAAAAACATGGAAACAGGAGGGATTATTTGGAAAGAGGGAGGGGGATCAACAATGGGCGAGGGGCAGGAAAAGTGATGGAGTTGGGGATATGATCAAAATACATAATTTACATGTATGGAAAATGTCATGATGAAGCCCAGTGTGTATAACTGATACACACCAATAACATTTGAGAAAGGAGTTCCCATCTGGGGACAGAGATGTGAGTGATCACGGTCACAGAAATAAACACCGGACTCATTTTCTCTTGCTTGTTGGTCTCTAATGGCCTTGGTCAGATAAGCGGGTTTCCCCCTCCCCTTCAGTCAATCTGTACTTCATGTGCTTGGGTCAGCATTGCCAGTGTCCACTGCTCTGGACTTCATGCCAAGGAGCTCCAGAGGAGGGAGGTAGACGCTGGGTTCACAGAACTTACGAGCTTGTAAACAGATAATTCTAAGAACATCACAAGTGTTTACCAGCTCCTGAGGTCCTTGATTTTAATTAGAAAGAGACAAATGGCAAGAAAATTACTGCAGCTAAAATGATGATAATTGTTATTACAGGAAGCTGACGTTCATGGAATACTTACTGTGGAGTTCTAAGCTCTTTCAGAGTGTTAACCCATACCCTCATTACAGTGAGCCCAGTTGCTAAGAGCTTAGTGCAACCTACGACAACAATGAGGAAACTGAGGCAAAGGGATTACCAGAGACCCAGGTGCTAAGAGGCAAGCTGGTATGTGACAGGAGTGACCTGGCCTCTGCTGTTGGGGGTCAGGGGGTCTTGGAACACATCATCATATTCTGACTGTACATGTAGCTTCTACTGGAGCTGGACTATTGGCTATCACTTGGACCCTGAAATTTAGCATTTCCAGACTGGAACTCTATGAAGACCTCTGTCCTCACCCTCTAAGTTTGCTCCTTGGGGTCTCACCTCAGCCATTGACATTGTGGCTCACACAGGCGCCAGAATCTGATCTCTCACCCATATCCATCCCAATAGCTACTACTTTGCACCTGAATCCTGAGTCTATCCCCTTTCTCCACCCTCTATGGTCCTGGGTTCTAGCACAGATCTCTGGGTGGAATGCTGTAGAGCTTAATAATCTTGACGTCATTCTCCCTGCCCCTTGTCATCTCTCATCCAGAGTCAAAGTGTCCTCACAGACAGGTCCTGGCAGGTCACAGACAGGTCCTGGCAGCTTAAGGTCTTCTAAAGCCTTGCTAAATTTTGGCTCTTGGCACAGAGCCGCCTGCAGGCCCTAGTTGGTCCACTGCTCAGGTTTCTTTCCTCCTTCTGCATCAACACCTTTGCTCCCCTTCTGCCCTTTCCACACACCATGGTCTTTGCTGCCCTAAGGACAGTGTCTCTGAAGTTCCTTTCCCTTGGAAAGGCCCCCTTGGGTTTCTTTGCAGGGCCAGCTCCTCCTTGTCTTTCAAGGGTAAGCTTGATCATCGATGAGGAGGCCTATGATCACACCACCTATACAAAAGGAGGTTGTTCTTCTGTCTACACACCATCTCCTGGCCAGTTCCCTCTAGCCCCTTAGTACCGTCACAGCTAGTGATTAGCTTTCTTAAAAAAAAAAAATCATTTAATTGATTATTACCCCCCCCCTCCGTGTGTGTGTGTGTGTGTGTGTGTGTGTATGTGGTGTGTCTGTCTGTCTGTCTGTGCCTGTGCATGCGTACATGTAAACAGACAAATTACATGTCTCAAGGTGAGAGAGTAACTGTAGGGATGAGCTCTCTCCCTCCACTACACAGGGCCCAGATCCAATCTAGGTCGTCAACCTTTAGAGCAAGTGCCTCTTCTGCTGAGTCATGTTGCCAGCCCCTAGCTTAATTTTTTTCTTTGTTTTATTTTTTTTTCCCCTACCAGCATGTCTAAGACCAGGAACAGGACCACACCCACCTCATTCTCTGCTAATAGGCAAAGCAGAGTTGAATGCAAATAGCAAATCTGATAGGGGAGAGATGTGTGAGCACCATGTGCTCTTCCTTTAAAAATTAGTCCTTAATCTGAACTGACTGCCAAAGATTATACATATACATTTTTGATGTGTAGCATGATACTTTGGAATACAGTAGACTGGGCAGATTAAAACAATAAACGTGTTACCTTATATGCTTTGTCTGTCTGTGGTGAGAGCAGTTCAGATCTACTTTTTTTTTCTTCCTCATGCATTCTAGACAAGCCATCTACCAACCAGGCTGTGTCTGAAGCCCCCAGTCTACTTGCTTAGCAATTTTCAAGTATAAACTGGTTATAAACTATATTTTTAGTACTTTTAAACAAATCCCTTCTCCCTCTTGCTCCAGCCCTCACTAGCTCAGTCCCTACTTGCTCCGGCCCATAGGTTGGTTGGCTGGTTTGTTTTTAACTTGTTTCTCATTACGGATGGTTGTGAGCCACCATGTGGTTGCTGGGATCTGAACTCAGGACCTCTGGAAGAGCAGTCAGTGCTCTTAACCACTGTGCCATCTCATCGGCTCAAACACTTTAGTTTTTACTTTATGTGCATTGGTGTTTTGCTTGTATGTATGTCTGTCTGTATGAGAGTGTCAGATCTTGGAATTGTAGACAGTTGTGAGCCACCATGTGGGTGCTGGGAATTGAACCTCGGTCCTCTGAAAGAGCAGCTAGTCCTCTTAACTGCTGGAGCCATCTCTCCAGCCCCCCTCTCTCTTCTTTTCTTTTTTTCTTCTTTTTTGACTCAATTTCTTCATTGTTGCAATTGATGTTTCAACTTAACATAGTGAGATGAACTATCTGACTATTAATTTCCTTCACATGTCCAGTGGTAAGACTGCTGGACTCTAGGTAATTCTACTTTAAAAATCTTTGAGGGGTGGTTTGTAAAGCAACAATCCCCATAGACGCAAGTTTGAATGCTTGGCCTGTGGGGAGTGGCACTATTAAGAGGTGTGGCCTTACTGGAGAAGATGTGGCCTTGTGTCACTGTGGAGGTGGGGCTTTCAGGTGAGTATAAAATACATATATATATATATATATATATATATATATATATATATATATATTTTAACTCTGCCCAGTATAAATCACAGCAGTGTCTTCCTGGCTGCCCTCAGATCAAGATGTAGAACACTTGGCTTCTCCAGCACCAAGTCTGCCTGCATGATGCCATGCTGTCCACCATGATGATAATGGACTGAACCTCTGAAACTGTAAGCCAGCCCCAGTTAAATGTTTGCCCGTAGGCGAGTTGCCTTGGTCATGGTGTCTCTTCCCAGCAATGGAAATTCCAAGATCAGGCACCGCCATGTTTTCCACAATGGCTGCATTTATACCTTCCCTTTTCCTTTTGACTATAGCTCCTCTCCCAGGTAGGAAGTGGTGTCTTATTGTAAATTTAATGTGCAATTAATGTTTCAATTGAATTGAGTTTATTATGTACTCTGGCTGCTATGTTCGTATCACGTGTTTGCAGACATGGCTTGCCCTGTGTAAGCACTCCACGCTGTGGATCCTTTATGGTCTATTCCACCGACCGTCTCTTTTCTGTTGTTTTCTTTGCTGGGCAGAGGCTTTTAAATGTGATGCAATTCCATTGTCTATTTTTGATTTTGTTGCCTGTGTTTTTATGGACATATCCAAAAGTTATTACCAAAACTAATGTCATGGATTTTCCTTTTTGTGTTTCTTCTAGTAATTTTATAGTTTTAGGCCTTAAAATTTAGATCTTGAATCCATTTTGAATTGATTTTTGTATATAGTACAAGATAAGGGTGTAATTCCATTTTTCCACATGTGGATACTCCATTTGTCCAATACCACATATTGAAGAGACTACTCTTTGCCCCACTGAACAGTCCTCTTCCCCAAACTGGGGGCATGTTATGAAGTGCACACTGGCCTGGACCTAGCAATCCTTTCGAGTCAGCCTCCTGGGTGCTGGGATTACAGACACACACCACCTGGCCCAACTTGTTCTTGAGCACAGCCAGGGAGCACCTGTTATCACACAGCACACAGACACAGAGCAAACAGTGGGTCTAGATTCTGAGCCAAGTTGAACAAAGCAAACTAAAGTAGGTAAAAACCATTTGCCAACCAAGTGTGAAACATGGTTTCCTGTTCAACCCAGTTTGTCAGGGGAATTGAACGCTGTAGAATATCATCCCTGAAGCATTTGCCTGGATAGGGTTACAGCTCTATTCGTTCCTGGAAACTCCCCTGTAGAAGCTCCAAGCTGCAACAGGGCCCTCTGTGGCCCAAGCAAATATGTCTTCCCTTCTCTGTGCCTTCTTAATATATTTATGCAGAAATATATTAAGCCTGTCCCCTGAGGACTCCCCCAGGTAACCAGTGCTGTGGTTTTCCCTTTGAGTGGCTTTCAATGATGCCACAAAAATCCCAATAATTTAAGCAAGAGGTCAGCTACTGAAGTGCTCAATTTCTCTGATTTCTCAAGTGCCCCAGTCCTGAGAGACTGGCTCAGTATCTTCTACCGCTTCAGACACCTGACCTCAGAAGAGCTTCAGAGCCTGAGTCCGGGGAGAGAAAGCACTCCTACTCTCTGTACGGAGGGTGAGTGCGAATGAGGAGCTAACATACTCTGCTCATCGCTCCATGCCTGCTGTGTGACAAATGCCTGCTGGTGATGTCCAGGCACCTTTTTGTGCGTATTAGCTTCCATGCTAGCATGAACTCTGCCCTGTCTCAAATCCAGCTCTGCCATTTAACGGCCACTCGATCTTGAGGCGAGTGGCTTTCCTGTTTTGTCGTCTGGTTTTCTCATCTGTAACATGAGTTTCGTAGTAACACCTTTCTGACAGGATGTTGGCTGTGAGTCAACTAAGGTAACCCCCAGGAGGTGCTTACAAGAGCATTGTGCAGAACACAAACATCACAGGGCCGACGAGATAGCTTAGTTGGTAAGGCGGTTGCCACAAGAGCATAGAGGTTTGGGTTGGATCTTAGCCCTCTCACAAAAGGCCTGGCATGGTGGTACACACTGGTACAAGTGCTGGAGGGGTCAGGAGTGGAGACAGGAGTAGCCTTGGAGCTTGCTGGCCAGCCAGCCAGCCTTGCTGAATTGATGAGCCTCACTGAGAGACCAGCCTCCATCTATACATGTGTACCTGTGTGCACACACGAACAGGGGTATACTCCTGTACATATACTGTCCCCAAATATACATTACCAAGCCAAGGACAAACTGGAGAGAATACACTGTCCGTGGAAGAAGCAAGTTCAGATACCAACTACGCAGACCATTGTCGTTCCAGTGCTTAAGTTCAAACTAGACATTGTGTCTAACAAAAGCCACTGAATCAAGGAATTGAGGCAGTTCTTTCTTCCATGGGGATACCTGGCTCCCAGAAGGAGTGTGGAGTCAGCAGGGGGTTTTCACGCAAATTGTGATGATACAGGTCAGAGAGGTTCAGTCATAGTCAGTAACAGAAAGCACTTCCCTCTTACTGCATGCTTTCTGTACACTAAGCACTCCTGGGTGATTAATTTCTGCTATGGCAGATGATTCTCTCTTGGGATTATCACCACCTACGCTGCTGCCGCCGCCGCCGGCACCGCCACCGCCGCCGCCGCCGCCACCACCACCACCACCATCACTGCCACTACCACTTTTTTCATTCTACAGGCAATAACCCTGGTGGCTAAGCCCCAACTCTACAAGGTTTTATTGCATCATCGGCTAGGACCAAATATCCAAACACATGAGCCTGTGGGGGCTGAGACACTTTAGATGCCAGTGTCTGACACCAAAGCCAGTATTTTGTCATGAGGCAGCGAAACCTAGTACCCAAGGCCAGTCACCACTCTTCTTAGTCCCTATACTACTTGACAGGTACAGGTCTCTTTACACCTCAGTTTCTCCATCTGCAAAGCCGGGATACTATAGTTTCCAAGATCCGTCATGAGGCTAACAGAGGAAATACCCTGGGACCACTCAATATCATCACTTTATAGCTTCAGGTTCTCTCGCCAGGGATTTAGCTAAACCACCTCCATCTTCCAACCATGCAATCCTCTAACTCTCAGGAGGGCTTTCCTAACTACTAAGGTGTCTTCTAGCTGTACTGGAGCCTGGCTCCTGTGGGCACAACCCTTTACAGCCTCTCATCTCCTGGGCTCCACTGATAGCCTGTTCTGCTCTGGGATCTTTCCACTCCGTCATCCATGTGTCCTCGTCTCACTCATCTAAGTCTCGCCATCTGGACAGAGCAACTAACACAGCTCCTTTTGCAGTTGGCAGTCAAGGGCCTGTGTGGGGCAGAGATGCTCTGTACTGAGAAAGCCACACTCTCCTGCTCATGTGGAAGGTACTGGAAGTCTCTGACTGTATTTGGCTACGGACGAACATGAGCGTATGTAGCTATGCTGTCTAGGACCCCCACCAGTGGTAATTTGGGTTATGATATGGTCTTCCCAAGCCACTGGTCAACAATAGTTGTCCTAGAAGAGGATGTTGGGTATGACAATCACTTAACTGATAGCCACTTACAAACCGCTTCCCTGACATTCTACAGCTTCTATTAATCATTATAGGCATTCACACATAGCACTTGGTTTGCTAAGCATTTTGCATAGAATACCCCAATCAATCTTCAAAGTAACCTTCAAACTGAAGGCTGTTGCCCTCAGTTCACAGAGGAGAACTGAGATGCCCAGGCTCTGTAGCACCTTCTGAGGCTCACACAGTAAGTATCAGAGCTGGTAATAGGCCTAGGCAGCCTGACACAGCCCACACCCCCTCATATCTTGCCACCTCAACAGGAGCCCCTAAGTCAGGTTTTAGTAGCCCTATTTCAGAGGTAGGAAACAGACTGGAAGGAGTAGGCTGTGGCGCCCATCTGGCTTCTTGTAGCTCCATTTCAACCCAGCTACATTTCTTTTTAAAGGCCAGGCTTAAGTAGGGTCTTGCCTTTTAAATTCCTTGACATAGCCAACTCTAGAGAGTTTATTGCTACCAAGTACAAACAGTGCATTACGCATTGCACCAGTTACAGGCCAGGCTGTGAGTTAGACACCATTCCAAAACACTTTACTGCTCCTTGAATAGTAAGACCAAACATGTATGCAGCATTTACAGTGTTGCAGTAACTCTTCTAATTTTACACAAACACACACTCATATATGACTTCATACATGTTAATGCATATATGTAAAAACATACAAAATATCCATATACATATATACACTTATTCATGTATACAACTTTATACTATCTTTTCTTTAATCCTTTAACGTTTATCTTCATTATAGCTCAGGGAGGCTATAATTTGCCGGAAGACACATTGTCAGTGGAGAGCTGAGATTTGAATACAGGCAGGCTGGGGCCTAAATGTGTTACCTGACTCTACCATCTCTCTGTGTCATAAAAGGGCTCCCATGTTTGTTCAGACTCTTCAAATGCCAGGCATTGGGGTGAATTCAAGCTATGAGGATTCCTAAGCACAGCCTTTAGCTGCAACTTCTCCACAGGAGAGTCCCTGCCTCTCAACAACTTTGTATTCCCTCTCTTGCCAGCCAAGAAGACTAGATTCCCACTGCAGACAGCCATTTCCCTACTCGTTTTTCCTTGTATGCATGGCCCGCCACTCACTCAAATCTTCTCCCCCTTTACCTTGCTTCCCCCAAATTATATGGTGGAGACACATTTCTTGGAACAGCCTCTAGCTTGCAGCGCCCCTGGTGTCCAAGTTGAGAGCTCCCTTGGCTCAGCTCTGCCTCTCCTAAGGTCAGGAAACTGGAGGCAAGAGAGTGTTGACCTATTTGTGTGAGTCACAGATGAATTTAGGAACAGAATACCATCTTTCTTCTAAGTCACATATGGATACCTTTAAGGTTGGGCAGATTAATGATTCTCAGCCAGTAGGTGACTTCAGCATCCAGGGGAATGTCTGGTAGGATCTAGAGACACTTGATTTTCATGTCAGGAAGGTGCTGCTGGCAACTTTGGGACAGGGATGCAGCTGCTGGTAAACAGCTTCTAACACACAGGAAGGCTACCTGTGCCCCTACCTCAACAGCAAACTATCCAGCTCGACATGTCAATGGTGCCGAGGCTGATAAAGCCTGCTGAAGAATGATGAGGTACTTATGCCTCACCTGTCATACATCAAGAGCTTCCCATTACAGGATTCTGTGAGTGTGACAATCAGGTGGTGGTTTTGGAAATGAATCGTGAAATAACAAATCAGAGGGCTGTGGGCCAGTCTCGCCGCCTGTGGCCCACAGCTCCCTGCTCAGCACACTTTCCCTTAGAAAGCCTTAGTCAAACTCCTTTCACAGGTTTCAAGTCCTGAAATTGACGACCTTTTCCCTTTGCTGGTGAGTAGCAGAAAGATTAACAGTTCAATGGCTCTTTGTGCTGAAGTAAGTCATACTGAGATCTCTGTGCACGTTTCTGAGAATGAGAAAAATGGTTATTATCGCAGCAAATAGAACATGCAATGCTTGCAAAGTTCCTGGGAGAAATCTCGGTCCAAGCATTGCACCCGCTTGTGGTTTAACATGACTATCAAAAAGTGCAGAAGAGAACTGGCTCATTAAAGCGCCTCAGAAGGAAAAGCCAGCAAGGGGACTCCCTGTCCTCCATTCTGCGTGTCCTTCCTGCCTTAGAAGGGATATTAAGGGGCCTTGAAGTCTTATCTTTGGAATTTGTTGTTCAGCTAACAACAAAGCCCACTGTCATTACCTGTCCCAAAGATGGAAATTTTGGGTCTGTTCAAATATGCTTACAAAGATTTATCTCAGAAGCGAGGGCTGCAAACATCCAGGCTGGTGGAAGAAGTGTCTCTGTCTGAATTTGTTGCCGTATTATTTTGAGCAGAAAATGATGAAGGAGCATTATAGATTTTTTGCTCTGGCATCATGGTTATTTTTTAAAAGAGGAGAAAATAAAGTCTCTTTACAGGAAAAGCATTTGGTCTCTGACTAAGGAGACAAGCTCTAAATGGCGAACCCCGCCTGGTGTCCTCCACAGTCATTTTCTGAACTTCCATTGGACTGTTTTAGGATTCAGATTTTCAGGTGGGCACATGGCTGCTTGGATAAAGACTACATGTACCAGGTTCCCTTGTAGGTATGTGTGGTTATCTGACAAAGTGCTGACCAATCAGGGGTGATGTATGTCATCTTCTGCTCTTCGGGTTTTCTCCTTTCCCGCTGGATAGATGCAGTCCTGTGGGGCAGGGACAGTCAAGGAAGATGCTCTCCAGGGAAAGTGCTTGGTATGGACCTAATGAGCTCCTGTGACAACTGTGGACTGATTATCCCTGACTTGTTACCTGAGCGAGAATCCTGCCTCTCTTGTAGCTAATGAGTATATATCCTATCTATCCACACCATAAAAGCTTTTTAAATTTCAGTTAACACAAGGAGGCACACAGGAAGTACTCAGTATAGGCAGATGCTGTGCTGGATGCTGGAGATACAAGGATAAAAGCAGACACCACCCTTGAAGGAATTCCAGAAAGCACTAATGGTGTCCTCTATCACTTTTCATGAATAAATAACCCAGTTACTGCCGGTGAGGAGAAGTTTTAGATTTACAATCCCAAATGCATTTCCATGGCTCCAGCCTCTCCAGATGCTGTATGGGGCCAAGTAGTAAATATTTTAGGTTTTGTGGATCTCTGTTGTAGTTAGTTAACTACCACTGTAGTATTCATAAAAAAATGCATGTGGCTGTTGTCCCATATGAGTCTATTTACAGAATTAGGGAGCAAGTAGCAGCAATTTGATGACATCTGCTTTCTTTTAGAAATATTTTATTTTTAAAACTTTTAAAAAGTATTCTAAAAATTTAAAAGTATTTTATGAGTATGGGTGTTTTGCGTGTTTGTTTGTGTCCCATGTATGTGCAATGCCACAGGGGACAGAAGAGGCTGCTGGGTATCCAGGAATTGCAGTTACAGATGTTTGCAAGCTGCTACATGGATACTAGGAATTGAAGCTGGGTCCTCTGGAAATGCAGCCAGTGCTCTTAACCACGGAGCCACATCTCCAGCCATGGCTGACCTGCTCTGCTGAGATTTGTAATTAGTTGAGGATGTAAAAGCATGGAGAACATTTCAGATTTACTTATTTTTCTCTTATGTGCATGTGTGTTTTGTCCGTATGCATGCATGTGCACCACATGTGTGCTTGATGCCCTTGGAGGCCAGAGGAGGGCATCAGGTCTTCTGGGACTGCACTTACAGGTGGCTGTGAGACACCATGTGATGCTGAGAACTGACTGTATCCCCTGAAAGTGCAGTATCCTCTTTTAGCTGCTGAGCCATCTTTCCAGACTCTCAGGTTTTTCCTCCCTTTGAGTCTTTTCAATTTTCTTTAAGAGAGTGTTTCTCAACTTTATTGAAGTACTTCTTAAATAATGGTTATTAACCTGGGGCTGGCCTTCTGAATGTGCTACAGAAAGTGCTGGCTAAGTAGATAATTTTGACTTTCAATGAATTATTTTAGGCACATACAACACAGACTAGTACAATGACCTACCTACTCATCATCCATCCAAAATGAGAAAAGCAATATTTGTCAGGGCGAGCAAAGGCCCCTGAACACCGTGGATCTCATTGTTACCACTTCCTTTTGTGAGAAGACCACTTCCTGGACCTCAGACATTACACATTTCACCTCTATGCAGGCCTTATACTTTGTCCAGTTCTTAGGAACTTCTATCTTTATATAAGCTCCTGCCGGGCAGTAGTGGTGCACGCCTTTAATCCCAGCACTTGGGAGGCAGAGACAGATGGATTTCTGAGTTTGAGGCCAGCCTGGTCTACAGAGTGAGTTCCAGGATAGCCAGAGTTATACAGAGAAAACCTGACTTGAAAAACCAACCAACGAACCAAACAAACCATTATATAAGCTCTTTTGTATGTTGTCAAACTTTACATAAACATTAGCATCTGCATAGATCCTTCTCCAACTTGCTTTTTTTGTTGTTTTTCTGTATAATATTCATTAGTTAAGTCATGCAATCACCACGTAAATCTAGTTCATTTATTTCCATCGCTACTTTGTTTTTTCACTAAATGAACACACCATAATTTATTTATCCATTTGCCTGGAGACAGACAGCTTGTTTTCTCTCTCTTGTTATTATAAATACTGCAGCTATGAACATCCTTGTTCATGTCTCCTTATTTCCACACGGAAGCATTTCCCTAGTGTATAGATGTAACAGCAGAATTATGTGCTTACAAGATTACTTAAAGTAGATGCAGGGTCCCATCTAGTGGTATCTAAGAGTTCTCCCTTCTCTATATCTTTACTCAAATCAGATAGCACAAGACCAGACTTGTAAAGAACTTAGCGTGTGCATGCACATGTGCCTTACAGCAAGTGTGTGGAGGTCAGAGGATGACGTTCAGGACCTGGGTCTACATCCTCTCCTGCAGAGGCTGGGTCATTCTTGTTTCTTCCACTTCACTCTAGACTAGCTGGGAGATGCTTCTGTCTCCACATTGTCCTATCTCAAAGTAGAAGTACTGGGATTACAGATGTGTACCGAAACATCTAGCTTTGACAAGGGTTGTCGGGGCCGCAAAGCAAGCCTTTTCATCCAGGTAGTTTTTGTTTGTTTTTGTATTTGAAAGGTATTAAATGCATGCCCAAGTATGGTTTTGAATTGTATTTCCTGGATTATTAATGAGGGTATACACTTCCTATGTGTTTCTCCGCCACTTGGAAAACAGTGCTAAATCTTTGGGTGGCGGGGCTCTCAAATTGACTAAATCTGTGAAGTACAGCGTCTGAATTCCTAAGAGAAATGAGTCTGGTGGCTGAACTCTTTGACAAGAGTCAAATTGCTGCTTCTCAATATAGAAACTAAATCCTATATTGAAAACTAGTCACCCTCCCATTGACAGCCTGGATCTGGAAGCCCTAGTCTAGGAGTGAGCCCCAAATGCCGCTCCAGATGCAATTCTTTGACTCTTCCTCTGTTGTAAGCACCAAATGTGTTTTCACTCTGCTTTTAACACTTTGGATGCTCAGGCCACATTCTAACTGTTGGCAAACTGTCTGCCGCCTGCAGTCTGGCTTCCACCCACACCCAGCTGCTCAGAGTGCCACTACAGGGGCCACTAACGACTTCCCACTGCCAGTCTGCGATGGCCGCTTTCAGCCTGCATCTCCTACGCTGGCATGGCAACTTCAAATCCTGGAGACCCAGCCACCACATGCTTCTCTGACCTGGGTCACTCTTCTCATCTCTTAGGGACTCCTTTTTTTTTTTTTTAAAGTCCTTGAAGCATTCTCATCCACACGCATTACTTAAGGATGCATCTTGTTAGGGTATCCCCAAAGTCTTCTGTCATTGAGAGCTCTCAGCTGACTGCCTTCCTCCCTTTCTTTCTTCCCCTCCCTTCTCTGCACCCCTCCTTCTTGAGTCTCATGCAGCACAGACTGGCCTCAAACTCAACATGTAGCAGAGTATGATCCAAACACCTGATTCTCCTATCTCCACCTCCTGAGTACATGGATCATAGGTGTGTACCACCAGGCCCCATTTATGAAGTGCCAGGGATCGGGCATTGTGCATGCAATACCCTGCTACACCCCCAGCCCTTCACCCAACTTCTTTCCTGCATACAAATGTTACACGCTTTTTCATTTGAATTAGTTTGGGAAGTCTAGTCTGTTTACATGTAGTATTGTCAACGTCTTTTCTCACAACCCTTTGCATCCTTCATTCATTCAACGGATGCAATCACTACATCACTGGATGATCACTGGACGATCACTACATGCAGATCTATGACCAAGAAAACTTATTTCTGTCTTAGCCCTAAAAAGAGAAGAAAACCAATTGTCTTAGCTGAAAGTTCATAGGATAACTAACACTTTCTTCTAGAATAATCCTCGCCTCTTAGTTGTTCCCCAGCTACTGTTCTCTTGGAACAAAAGTCAAAAAGCAAATGGAACCCACATTTTCTACCTTCATTTCTTGTCCCCTCCTGTTCTATCTTCTCAGTGGCCCCATCTATGAATGCCTGACTGCTATGGACATGGTACTAGATTCCAACCAGCAATGGCTTTCACAGACTCATACTTCATAAGAAACACACCACCAGAGTCACACTGAGGAGCCTTGTAGTCCTAGGGGTAGGCACAGTGGCTCTCAACCTAGTCATCCCTGGCTGATTTTTCTTCCTACATCCTGAGAACAGGCTCAATATTAGTAGTAAGAGGTTTAAAACACACTAGACCTCATTCTGGGCCACCAAAAAGTTCCCCAATGCTATGACAGCACAAGTATTGTGTTTATTATTATCAACATCTTTATTGATACTAAGATAGATACTTTACAGATATAGAAACTAAGGCCCAGAGCTGGTAAGCAACTAGCCTAAGGTCATACAGAGAAAGTGGCCTGTCTAGGCTTTGCAACTGCAAGGTCCAAGTTTCAATTCACTCTACTCTGCTTTCCCCAAGGAGAGGCTGGGTAAGGATTCTCATCTCTGGCAACTTCACTCTGATGGACAGACCTGTAAGGACCTGCTCATTTGGATGGATAAACAACATTTTCCACAACAAACCCAGGACCTCCTCTCCCATACTGCCACATGCCATCTTCGAGTACACACACACACACACACACACACACACACACACACACACACACACA
>JADRCD010216697.1:15496-50179 GCA_019843815.1 Montemys delectorum
ACACACACACACACACACACACACACACACACACACACACACACACAAGCACGCACACAAACTGGAAACTCCAGAGTCAGTTTTAACACAAAAATGTGGTGAGTGGAATAGACAACACCCCACTTGCTATGAACTCCAAAAGCCCTGCTCTGCTCCCCATAGTGTTATGTGTAGACTTGTGTCACCAGGAAGATATGTGCTTGCTGGAGTGGGGCCTAATCCAACATGGCTGTGATGGAAATGGGGACAGAGATACAAGAAGGTGGCCTGGTGAAAACAGAAGCAGAGACTGGAGTAACATACTGTCCTAAACCATGGGATGCCTGGAGCCAGCAGAGGATGGGACACAAGGAGGATCTTCTCTTAGAGACTTTGTCAGCACGTGCACTCTGACACCTCGGTCTTGGACTATAGCCTTCATCATAGTGAGGTGATAAACGTCTGTTCCAGTGACTCAGGCAGAGATACATTGTCACCTTAGCCCCAGCAAATAGACAGGCTGCATAGTCCCCTCCTGGAAGGCACTTTTGACTGTTTCTTTTGTTCCATCCAGAGAAAGTTTGGACAGGAGTAGCAAGTAGATGTATGCCTATTTCATACGAGGGTGTCATCTTCTATACCGTTTTGTTCTGCACGGCTTATCTAGTTTGAAACTACCCCAGATCTCATTATTATTTTTTTAATATTTATTTTTATTTCATATGTATAACTGTTTGCCTGCAGTGTGTATCTGCACCATGTACACAAAGTACCTTTGGAGGTCAGAATCGGGTGTCAGATCCCCTGGAACTGGAGTTACAGCTGATTGTGAGTCATCATTAACTGCTGGGAACAAAACACTGGTCCTCTGTAATAGCAATAAGTGCTCTTAACTGCTGATTTACTCGTTCAGGCCCAGGACAATTATTTTTATTCTGACAAAACATATAGCCTTCACCGTTGTGCCGAGCTCGCTGAGCAGTTGCCATGAGCAAAACCCACCCTCCCAAACTAAAGAAGTTTATGGGCAAGAAGTTATCATTGAAATTAAATGGTGGCAGGCATGTACAAGGAATACTGTGGGACTTTGATCCCTTCATGAATCTTGTGATTGATGAGTGTGTAGAGATGGCAACCAGTGGGCAGCAGAACAACATCGGCATGGTGGTCATCCGAGGAAACAGCATCATCAAGTTAGAAGCCTGGGAAAGAGTCTGACCAGGGTTCAGCAGTGTGTCCACATCCCTCCCCAAAGGCCTGTTTGATTGTGATGTAGAATTAGGTCATGTACATTTTCATGTGGAACTTTTTGCTAAATAAACTTTGGTGATACTCAAAAAAAAAAAAAAAAGCAAACCATATATAACATTAATTTTTTTTTTTTACTGTTTTTTAAACTTTAAAAAAGATTTATTTTTTTTATGTATGTGTAATTCATGTGAATGTATGTAACGTGTGTAAGGGTGCCCATAGAGGCCAGAAGAGGGTCTTGGATTCCCTTATAGTTGGAGTTACAAGGGGTTATAAGCTGCCCTTTGTGGGTGGTGGGAACTGAACTCAGGTCCTCTTGAAGAACGATATGTGCTCTTAACCTAATCATGGAGCAATCTCTGTAGCCTTGAGTCATTTTGAGATATTATTCTGGGGCATTTGCTATATTTACACTGCTATGTAGCTGTCATTGCTGAGTTAGCATTTCCATCACTACAAACAGGCACCATGTCCAGAGGTTCAGTCCATTGTCATCATGGTGAGAAACATGGCAGCTTCCAGGAAGACATGGTGCAGGAGGACCCAAGAGTTTGACATCTTGATCTGCCGGCAGCCAGGAGGAGATTGTACTGGGTGAGTGTACTGGCTGGTTTTGTGTGCCAACTTGACACAGGCTGGAGTTATCACAGAGAAGGGAACTTCAGTTTGGGAAGTGCCTCCATGAGATTCAGTTGTGGAGCATTTTCTCAATCAGTGATCAAGGGGGTAGGGCCACTTGTGGGTGGTGCCATCCCTAGGCTGGAAGTCTTGGGTTCTATAAGAGAGCAAGCTGAGCAAGCCAGGGGAAGCAAGCCAGCAAGGAACATCTCTCCATGGCCTCTGCATCAGCTCCTGCTTCCTGACCTGCTTGAGTTCCAGTCCTGACTTCCTTTGGTGATCAATAGCAATGTGGACGTGTAAGCTGAATAAACCCTTTCCTCCCCAACTTGCTTCTTGGTCATGATGTTTGTGCAGGAATAGAAGCCCTGACTAAGACAGTGAGCTTGAGTATATACGTAACTTCAAAGCCTGCCTCCACAGTGACACACTTCCTCCAACAAGGCCACACCTCCTAATAGTGCCATTCCTCACGGGCCAAGCATTCAAACACAGGATTGTATGGGAGCCAACCTATTCAAACCACCACAGTCACCATCCACCTCCATCTGAAACTGTCCCCATTACATGAAGACTCTCCTGCCCTTCTGCAGCTCCCCAGGGCCATTCTGCAAGCTTCTCACTCTCTCACCCCCCACATTTAACAAGTCCTGTCCTTTCTGATTTCCTTGTTGCCTGTTCCTTCTGTTCTGTCCCATCGCCCCCTTCACTCTTTGCTCCTGTCTGAGTTCTGGTTGTTAGCTTCTCACTTGCAGCACTTGACTTCAGGGTCAATTATCCCTGACTGCCTCTGTTCACCCTCCATGCAGTCTAAATTGTAAATCAGATGTTTCCCTGCTTTACCATTGGTGACAGCTCCCACCACCTTCAGGATAAGTTCATGTTCTTTGACAGGACAAGAAAACTCCCTCCCAGGCAGAATTCTCTAAACCTTTCCCTTCCTCTTTCCCCCCCTCCACGAGTGGCATGTTCCTATTTATTCTTCAGGATACAGATCAAATGGTCCCTGCTAGAAGGTCACAGCAGCTCCCTGGCCTGGACCCCTACCGAACGGTTGGCCCTGCTTTGGGTTAATTATTTCTAGATGTTTCTGTCTATCTCTTGACCAGCTGACAACATAGTAGGGCAGTCACAAAGTAGATGCTCTGTAGCTGTTTGCTGAGTGCCAGGCTGTGTGGCTAGTTTGGCATCCGGAGTAGCCTCTATGGTCTGTCCCTGACTGTGGTAAGGGAGGACAGTTGAAGCCCAAAGGCATTCCCTTAGGACCAGGAAGAGGGCAGCATTCTGTGTTCCCGGAGGTGCTAAGGCATTGGCATCAGCATGCGGGAGGCAGTGGCTCCAACTAGGTCACTATGGCCATCGGTGTGAAATCTGATGTCTTCTACTGGAGGTGAAGAAGGGACTGGCCTGCCAATGCTGCATATCCATGGCTTCTGGCCATGAATCTGCAGGGAGATGAGAAGCTTTCTCCAGGCAGGGACAGACAAGGACACTCAAGGGGAGAGAGAGTGTGCTGTCAGAGTGGGGAGTGTTCCAGGCCCCACAGAGCCAACGACAGGTTCAGGTGTGCATGCTCTGTTGGTGACCTGAGAAGAAAGTGGGAGGTCCACGGTTGGGATTCAGGAATCTATAAAGGCAGGTGTGAGGGAGGTGGTCTGTGGGTATACAGTTCTAGTTCCACATCACGATAGCTCTCGAATGAGCCCCATACTCCAAGCACCGTCTCTTTAAAATGGGAGCTTCCTGAGGGTCTCCAGGCCCCTTATGAACACCAGATCTATATATCTCTCTCACCTCAATTCATCTCTGCTCCATGCCCAGTTCTACTTTCATGGTAGACTCTACCTGACATCACCTTGCTCAGCTGTTTATTACTGCTTAGTGGCAGCATCCTCACATTGGAAAGGACAATTCTGAGGGTCCTGACGTCGTCAAAGCTCAAGATAGGATATGGTACCATCAAGATTCCACTCTAGTGACACCGTCTGTATGCATGGAACCAAGGAGCGGGTCAACCACGAGTCAAAGATGTTCATTAAGAATCTACACAGTGTGCAGATTTTCTACACAGAACTGTATGGTGAATATTAGCATATCTAACGAAATGCAAATCAGCTGGAGATGATTTAAAGTATATAGGAGATTGTGATTAGGCAGATGTAAATACTATGCCATTTTATAGAGGATGTGAATATCCACGGGGTTTGGTGTCTGTGGGGGGTCCTGGGGTCCTGAAAGCCTCCCCCTCCAGACACTGGGAGATGACTACTCCTGATCCGATCCTTCTGAGACCGAAGGCTGAAATTTTCCGTATCTGGATAACCCTCTTCTCAGGTAGTGCTCTTCAGTGTGGGTCTAAAGATATCAGCACAACACACCATACACGAACCTGTATATTAGCTGTTGCTACAGGGCTATATTTCAGGACCAGTGTTCTTGTGGCACAACCCTTCACTCTGGAGCCCAGTGTGGCCACATCAAGCAAATTATAAAACGTGCCAGCCTTAGAAGGTGCCCTGGAGACCCAAGAAGGGTTAAAAGCTGCAGTCGTGAGCTGTTAATCCCCTGCCATGGTTTGCCAGCCCATGAAGCAGTTGTCATTCCCATTTTTTTGCAGAGGATGGGGCAAGTAAGTAAGGTCGCCTGGCTGAAGCATCAGACCTAGATGAGAGCATTCTATGGGGCTTGGCACTCCGGTGCTCCAGAAAGGCTGCAGAAGAGCACAGGTGAGCGTGTTAAGTTATCAGGTCCCTCTTCCCAGTTGGACACACAGTGCTTTCTCAACCTTGAGCTTTTCCACTGTCAGACAGATTAATCGTTCTCAGGAGGAACTCCCAGGGCTCATGAGCCCCCAGTCTTGCGCTGGCTGCTGCTTTAGCCACTAACAGAAGATCTGAGTTTACCTGGCTGCCTTTGTTTTTTTAATTCAACCCTCATTCCTGAGCCAGAAACCAACCTCATCCAGACAGGAGGAAAACAACAGCATTTATCTTTGTGTTTCTGAAAAGGCTTCAAAACGAATCATCAAGAAGCATACAAATGCTGCCATGATACATAACTGTTTGTTCCTTCTTCTCCATAGCTCCCCACTCCCTCACCCCTCAAAGAACTGGAGGGAACACAAAGTTTGGCTCTGCAGTCTACGTGATCTGCTACTTCATTAAAGAAGAATAAGTGGGTTACCCCCCTGGGCTCAGAGCCACATGGAGTGATAGCCCCTTAGAATATCTTATCTCCACTGTGCGGCTCCACTGTAGCTGAGAGAGGCAGAAGAACATCTCTGGCAGCCTTTGACCAAGGTCACTCTGAAGATCAATGGCAAATGAGTGCAGACCTGGGAATCCTGAACCAGGCTGATCCTTCCTGAGTGGCCCGCTGGTAGGCAATTATGTGTGCTAAAGTTTCTGCCACAACTACTTTAGCACCAACGCCTCGCTCCTACATGGGTTAGAACACACAACCCTCACCCCTTTGGGGCTGTTTTCATTCAAGACAAGGGAGTCCAGCTCTAACTAAGAACCAGGAGCCCTGAGTCCCTCTGACAAATTCTCAGGCGAATGGCAGGCAGGGCAGATAGATCCCTCCCCTCCCAGTGAACCAGAGGAAACAGAAAGCCTGGCTATCTGATACTTCATTAAGAAAGAATAAATGGTTGTGTGAACCCTCCCGTTCACAACAACTGTGTGACTTCAGGTGTGTTCTAGAGGCCGTGAGAGCTCCAGTCTTCCTTTCTGAAAAATGGGATAATGAATGTGCTTTCTATGGCTGCTGGGGACGGTTATATACACACCACAAGGACAGTTAGCATAAGATGGAGAGTTAAGTCCCTGGTGCCTTTGCTAGATGTCAGAATAAAAACAAAAACAAAAACAAACAGAAGTGACTCTCTGGTGCTGCTACCTGCAAGGGAGTTAGTAATTCCTGCCTTACATCATAATAAATGAGAAAATGAGATGTGATAAGACAGAAAAATAGAAACTCTTTTTCATATACTATTTTTTCTAGTTTTTCTTTGTTTTGTTTCTAGTATTTTTTTTTAATGTTTTACATTCTGTCTGTCTGTTTATCTACACGTGCTAAAGACTGGCTCCAGGGCCTTGCTTGTTTAGACAAGTGCTCACTGATGAACCAAATCCTCAGGACATTTTACACTTATTACTTGGGTAAGCCAATAGACTCCTATGTACTCATGGGTGACTAGATCCAGGATCCCCCATCAACAGCAAAATCCATAGATACAGATATCTCTTCAACAATACAGAACAATATTAGTATAAATTCTGCAAACCATCTACATATACTGTAAGTTCTCTGTGGATTATTTATAATACCTGCTATGATGTAGATGCTATATAAATAGCAATGATGTTCTATTGTCTAGGGAAGCATGACAGAAGTGTCTGTACATGTTTGATATGGATTCTAATGTGGCCACAAGACAAATCGATACCAAGATGGATTCATGGTGTGATCATCAGGACGATGCACTTGGTCATTAGATCTCGTCTTGCAGGGAGGACACAGGGAAAAGGGGCTTCCAGGAGGCTCACACCCAGGTGATGAAGTCCTGAGAAGTAACAAAACCCCAGCAAAGGGTCATACCATCCTCTCATAGGCTGGTTGAGCACATAGCTGGTCCTCTGAATTCATGGGTGATGGGTTCTAGGATCTCTTGCAAATACCAAAATCGTTGAATGTTCTAGTCTTGTATAGAGAACATCATAGTCTTTACACAGAACCTTCACATGTGCTCACGTATTCTTTAAAGGGGTGTGTGTGTGTGTGTGTGTGTGTGTGTGTGTACTTGCACATAAATTCAGGTACTTCTGTAGGCCAGAAAAAGTGTCAGATCACCTGGAGCACGAGTCAAGGGCAGTTGGGAGGAGTTTGGGGAATCTAATTTGGGTCTTCTGTGATAGAGTCTCACAATGTAGACCAGGCTGGCCTTGAACTCACAGAGATCCACCTGTCTGTTTCCCAAGTGCTGGGATTAAAGGCATGGGCCACCATACCTGGTCACTCCCACATAGTCTTTAAATCACCTCTAGATGAGTTAAAATACCAATACAATGCAAACTCAATATAACTGTTTCTTGTACTATGTCTTACAGGAAATAAGGGTAGGAAAAAGATGTCGGCTCGTGTTTAGTATAGTTATACTTACTTCCCCTCTGAATATCTGTGAGATCTGTAGTCGGCTGGATCCTCAGCCGCAGAACTCCTGGAACAGAGTTCTTACAACACATGGTGACATCTGTGTTTGGTATTTAGCCCCTGATTTTTCATTTCACATCTGTGTGGTACTGGGAATTACCCAATCTCATGGGGACTTGATTTTCTTCTGCTTTTAAAGACACATGAATATGCTAAAGGCCATCCAAGATTAGTGTTTATGGGTAGTGGAGACTTGGGTACACCGGCTAGAGTAACTTCCACTTTGTGAACACTGCGTACACACTCCACACTCGTGACCTTGCCCTGTATTTACGCCAACCAGGGGAAAGGGGCTGCTATAAATGTCTCCATGTCACTTGTGGACAAGTGAAGGCTCAGGTTAACTAATGTGCTCCACAGCTGATCAACTGTAGTAAAGGCATCTGGGCCCAGGCAATGGTACCCTAGGGCCACAGGTTTTTCACCTTTGGGCTATGGGGGTCTTCTGAGAGCATGACAAACAAAGATCACTTTTACAGTAAGCAGCAAGGAAGCGTGTGGCTTTACGGGTCCCCCAGCAGGCCAGAGCCTCCTGCAGCCAGGAGAGCCTGGGCCACAGGGCATCACGGGCTGAGGATGATGGGCAGGAGTCCTGGGGAACAGGAGACAGGAGAGTCTAGTAGGCAAGGCTGGGCTATGTCAACGATTAAACCAGCCGTTTTCGCTGGCACTTCTTCCTGTGTATGTGGCACAGTGGCTTCCTAGCCTACAGTGGTGGGAGATTATGTTAATCTCACACAGCTGCTGAAGGGACTAAGGCAAGCAGGTTGTAGAAGGGAGTGTCTTTTTGTTGGCTGTAACTGGTGCATAGTGGGTGTGCTATAAATGGCTGCTCCCTAGTCTCTCCCTGGACCTGATGCCACTCTAGTGACATGGCGTGAAACATGACAATGGCTCAGGTTTCTGCCTACACATAAACTCAAAGACAGAAACACTTTGTAGCTCAATCTCAGCCTGGGGGGCTGGGCTACTGGGACTCACATCCTGATCATTTACCATTCAGTTACCTTAGCCATGCTACCAGTACCTCAGTTTCTTTATTTATGACAGCCACACACTCCGCAGGCTTGGGAAGCACTACGTAGGTATTAATCCAGATCACTTAAATCAGGGCTCAGCTCATGGTTAGCATTCAACACGCACTAGCAAATTTGATTTTGATCACTCTCTTGTGTGTACTTTGGCTAAGAGTCCAGTTCTGGGTCCTCATGAGCTGAGGTTTATATGGCAGATCCTTAATATCCTTGTGGTACCCTCCCTCAGTTCCCATCAAATCCTGTTAGGGCAGAAATCTCTGAAGTTTGGGGTGGAGTACTCCCAAGGAAGGACGGTTTCTCATTAGATGGCGGGAGGAGATTTGAAATGACATGGTCACCCAGAGAACAGTTAAGGGAGTCAGAAAAGTGGGTGTCTACACATCATTTGGGTTTTGTATTGTTTGCATTTGGGCCCAGGTAAGACTGATCTGAATAAGCTGGTGTATTTGTTTTATTTTTATATAAAACCCAAGCCCCCTGTATGAGCGTTCTAGCGAGCCCACGAGTAAATCCCACCTTGCTGGAGAGGAACCCTGGGTACAAGCCTGAAACATTCAGGGAGGCTCATAGCATCCTCAAGCTGGTGGGAAGACAGAGAGGGCGCTCTCCCAGACAGAGATTTTACTCTGCAAAGATTGGTCAGAAAAGTAAGGACGCTAATATTTCAGAGAGGGGGATAGAGGGGAAAGGAGAGAACAGAGAAATGAGAACACAAATGGAAGGGTTACTAACAGAGTAGCCAGAAAGAACAAGAACCCTCTCATCCTGTAATCCACAGGGACGCATACTCCCAAGGATCTGCTTATTGTTCAGCCCCCCACCCTTCACCTGGTCTGCCATTTCAACCAGCAGAGCCTCAGCCACAGCAACGATTCCGGGTGCCAGCAAGGGGCGGGGGGATGCGACCTACAAGCAAAGCTTGAGACCTCCCACCCCTACCCATTCTCAGGGGCCCCGCCCCTAGAGCCTCCGCGCCCTTCCCCCATCACCTCATCCCCTTTCCCCTCCACCTACTTGAGCTGGCGCGGCTCGCAGTCCACTCCAGGCAGCAGCAGCCGAGCGGCTTGGCGGACATCGTCGCTGTCCATAGAAAAGCTGCGGCGGTGGCCGGCATGCGCCACGGCCACTCGGATCCACTCCATGAGAGGGGGCAGCACGAGGAAGGGCCTGCGCAGGAGAAGAGAGGCGGGGATGTATTAGGACCGCCAGGGATCCAGGGCTGCTCAGACCTTATCCCGACTCTCGCGGGGACCCCTATCTGAACCCCATCCCTACTTCCACCTCCACACCCATCCGTTTTCCCTGGAGACCCTGCCTGGAAACTCCTGAGTGTGAGAGCCTTTGGAGACATCCTGACCCCACTGGTGACCCCGGGTCAGGCTCTCTAGAATCTCTTGGCCTCGGTTTCCTCATCTGTGAAAGGGGGCTACTGAGGCCACCAAAGGATGCAATGTTACTCTGCTGTGAGTGCTGTCCCTCTCAGAGATCATGTGGGTGTGGAGATGAGTCACTTCGAGCACTAGCGCAGGGTCCAGAGCCAAAGAAAGCCAATGAACACCTGGCATTACTCCAAATTCCCAGCTCCATCCGAAGAACATTCTCTAGCTCCCTTCCCAGCCCTGCCAGGCTTGTGACATCAGGCTACCACAAGGCACCAAGCACCTGCCAAAGAAGGATGGGAGCCAAGTGCTGTTAACCTTCACAAACAAGACTGCTGGAGCCCAGAACAGTCAACCAGGCTGAAGGTGGGGCATTGAACACATCCCAGACCACCGTGGGAGCGAATGGGTGCACTGTGGCACCAGCTTGTTGCCACATTGACTGAGGCAGTGCCTCTTCCGGATCCATATCTAGGGATTATATATAGCCTGTTCTCATACTTGTATTGTGGAGTATGTGAAAATACTTGAGTCCTACTAGGATTTAGTTGGTATAGTATGAGGCTGGGCTTTTTTTTTTTTTAAAGCCTCCCCCTTCTCTTTATGTGTGTGTTTAGATTTATTTATTTGTTTTATCTATGTGAACACATTGTTGCTATCTTCAGACACAGACACACCAGAAGAGGGCATCGGATCCCATTGTGAGCCACCATGTGGTTTGGGAATTGAACTCAGGAACTCCGGAAGAGCTTTTTTTTTTTTTTTTTTTTTTTTTTTTTAATTTTTTATGATTTTTTAAACTTTATTTACTTATTTTATTTACATATTTATTTTGCAGTAGTAGAGGTTGAATTCAGAGCCCCATGCATGCTAGTCATGCACCCTACCTCTGAACCACACACTACACTCCCCCAGCCCCCACCGCAGTCGGTGCTCTTAACTGCTGAGCCATCTCGACAGTCCTTCCCTGTATGTTTGTAATGTGCACCACAGCTCCCCGAATGGCTTGTTAAAACACAGATTGCTGGCCCTACTTGTAGCAGTTTTGATTTGCTGGCTTAGGAGAGGAACCTGGAAAACTGAATTTTAAATCAGTCCCTGCTACTCATGCCACTGGTCTAGGGATGTCAAAGAACGGTTTTACCTGAGGAGGGGTGTGGTTTAAGAGGCAGACTCCTTGGCCTGTCTCCAGAGATGTTCATAGAACACAATCTAAGGGATGGGAGAGATGACTTGGAAGGTAAGGTTGCTTGCTGGCAAGACTGATAACTGCGGTTCTGTCCTAAGAACCCACATGGCAGAAGGAGAGGACCGACTCCTGAAAATTGTTCTCTAGCTTCTACATGATGCAAACTATGGCATTGTGCCCTTCAATCAATCAATCAATCAATCACAATTAAAAAACTAAATGGACATAATTTGAATAAGCCCTTCCCATGCTTCTAATTTACGTGGGCCATGCTTTGACAATGGTACTACGTGGACCTGTAAGATTTCCTACCACTTGTCAGGGCCTGGATGTTACTGAGGCAAGGGCACCTGTGGGGCAAGATTTAAGGAAGCAGAATCCTACAGCCATGGAAGCGTAAAACGTGATTACAAGGCATCAATCAGCTCCTTCTCAAAATACAGATGTCACGAGCTTCCCTCAAGGTGTTGGTGTCAGGAAGATGTCACGAGCTTCCCTCAGGTGTTGGTGTCAGGATCCAGTTCTCCTAGAGTGAAGCTACTACTCTGATGTCAAAACATGCAACAACTCTGTCCTTGACACTCATCTCAGCTAACCTTGTCCATGAGACCGTCTAAATATTTAGGGCCAACTGGCAGCTAGCTATGCGTCTGCCTGCTTTAGGATCAGAAAAATGACGTTTACCGATGTTAGGGGGCCTTCTTAGCCCTGAATCAGAGGGTTTTCAGAACTAAGAGTCAGACCCAAGTTATTTGGTTGCACAGCCTATGTGCTTCCATCCCATGTAATCTCACCATTCTCCCATTCTGCTTTCCCAGCATGCACTCTGTTACCCACAATGCACCTGTTACTCCAGGTGAGTTGAGCTGGTCTCGGATCTTTGAGGGCGTGTTACGTTCCTTTTCTGGCCTACACCTCTGTGTAGGGTCTCCATCTATTCAGAAGCCCACACCCCACTTAACCTTTGCCAAATTCTACTGTCCACAAACACTTCTTATAATTGAGACTTGTGTGGCTTCCACTTCGAAGGACTTTCTTTACTCATTCTGCAGATGCTTCATTAGCATACCAACTCCATCCGGGCAGAGACCTGGGCTGTCCAGTTCATTACTTCAATCGCTGCCCCAGGGCAGTGTCTAGCAGGTTGGAAGCCCTTAATATCTGTTCATGAGACAGACTAAGACTTACCAATTTCTTACTGTCTGATACTAAGAAAATCAAGTTTCTGGGCCTGGGACCTAGAGGTCAGACTCTCGGGGAATTTCTGTCTGCATCAGCCTGCTACTTAGGCTGTCTCTCTCATTCTTTCCATCTCTCCATCACCTAAACTGAATCAGGCACTCAATAAACACACCGACTTGAAATTGAATTGGATTCCACTGTCTCCAGGGGAAGCGGGGTTTATTTCAGTCCCTGTGTCTCAGTCACTGCTGGAAACCAATCCCAAGCACCCGGAGAACTCCCCCAGGTTGTTTCTCAGAGGAGAACCTCCTCCTGGCTTTGCCTGGTCCCTGGTGGGTTTAATCTCTGGTGCAGCTGTCCTTCATGCTAGAGGCTGGGCCATCCAGTGTGCCTGCTGAATACAAAAGAGAGGCCCTGCCATTTTCTAAGTCATTTCTTTACCAAGACAGCTGGCCAGCCCCAGAATTAAAAAACAACAAACAAACAACAACAACAACAGAAACCTCAAGCCACATAAGTTCTTCCTTTTCTGGAATTTTCTGTGTTCTTGTTCTCCCAATACCACTGTCTGTCTATCACCTGACTGCAGCTTGTAAGCTCATGAATTCTTTACCAGGAACTCATCAAATAATCTTGTCTGCTCAAAGGGGACAAAACAACACAAACATTATTTGTGATGCCTTCTTTGGAAAAGTTAGTGATGGAAAAGAAATTTAAGGCCTTGAGTCAAATGGGGTAGAGAATTTTTAAGAAAAATATGGCATCTGCATGTGTGTGTGTGTGTGTGTGTGTGTGTGTGTGTGTGTGTCTGTTTATCCATGTGGGAACCAAAGAAAACAACTGGTATTATTCCCTATGGGAAATTAACTTTGCTTTTTGAGGCAGGTCTCTTAGTGGGCTGTGGAGCTCTCTGATCCAGGAAGGCTGGGCTAACAAGTGTTCATACAGCATTATGCCTGGATCTGGATCTTCTTACTCTCCTTTAAGAAGAATCCTGGGACATTGAACTCAGGTGTTCACACTTGGAAAGCCAATGCTTCACTTCAGCTACCAATACAGGTCTCTTCTTACTTATTTTTAAAGAGGACCATGACTAATTGGCTCCTTGCTTTATTCAGAAGCAGTCAGCTAAAAGCTAGAAGAGGCCATGGAGGAATTAGTGACATCTTCAAAGTCTCCCAAGTTTTATGCCAACAGGGCTGGAGGGGGTTCTGGGCATCTGCATTCTAAGCCAGCCTTCCTGGCAGTTCCAGAATGCAGTGGGTTTGTGAATCAAGCATCCTGGGTGAACAGGGGAGGGAGGTTCTCCACTCAGGCAATGCTGTGGCCTTCACTGTAGCTTTAGGCAAAGTATATGGGGTGGGACAAGAGCCCCTGAAAGGGAAGAGAAAGGCTAGATGGGCTGCTGCAGGATCAAGCCAGCGAGTCAGTCCAGGAAGGCCCAAGGAGCCGATAAAGGACATGAGCATATGTAGCCCCTTCTTGAAACCATGAAGAGATCTGGTGACAGGTGACAAGGTGAGGGCCAGGGACTATGGTTGGTGATTCTGAAGCACAATTCCAGTTCTGGGTCTGTGTGGCTCTGGCCCACAACTGGGGTGGATTCAGATGAGGCAGCTTAATTTGTGGGCTGTCAGCCATCTCTGTAAATGGCCAGACAGAAAATATGTCAGACTTCATGGGACATATGGGACCTGCTGCAGCTAATTATCTCTGTCCCCATATTGAGAAGGCATCTACAAAACTAAATGAATGCAGTTAGCTATTTCAATGAAAGTTTATTGATAGTCAGTGTATTAGTTAGGGTTTTACTGCTGTGAACAGACACCTTGACCAAGGCAACTCTTATAAGGACAGCATTTAATTGGGGCTGGCTTACAGGTTCAGAGGTTCAGTCCATTATTATCAAGGCGGGAAGAATGGCAGCATCTAGGCAGGCATGGTGCAGGAGGAGCTGAGAGTTCTACATCTTCATCTGAAGGCTGCTAGGAGAAAACTGGCTTCTAGACAGCTAGGATGAGGGTCTTAAAGCCCATGCCCACAGTGACATGCCTACTCCAACAAGGTCACACCTCCTAATGGTGCCATGCCCTGGGCCACGCATATATAAACCATCAAAGTCAGATATCTGGTCATAGTTATCCAACACTGGTCTGTTTAGTTCTTTCTGATTCTAAAATTCATTCATTCTATTGGAAGAGTCAGTTACCTGGGAACTGAGAAAGAGTCTGATGTGTGGTCTAGGGTCGATGTGGAGAAGCCCATTAAGATATTAGTGACAGGGCCAGGATGCTTAGAAGACTAGAAGATGGAATTCTCTCACGGAGTCCAATCTGGACTTGGGGACCACAGGGCCAAAGGCCCATCTACAGATAGTTATCTGTGTGATAACACTCAAGACCTGGCATGTAGACAAACTGAAAATGTCATTTATATGCCTAATGATCTATTAGGGAGCACCCAAGAAGTAGGCTGAAAAACATCCCCAAAGATGTCTGCTTCTTAATTACTGGAACTTGATATCGATAAGACAAATGCATGCTGTGCACGTGGCTGGGTTAAGCATCTTGAGAGGAAAGGCAGGTCCCAAACAGTAAGAGGCGGACCCTACACACTGCATTTAGGCAGGAGGCAAGGAGGCCAGAGGAGGAAATCAGCACATGAAGCAAAGACAATGGGATCATACAAGGAAAGAGGTCTGAGACAAGGAAGCCCCATGAAGCTAGAGAAGGGGAGGAGAAGGCTCTTTTTCAGAGCTTCCAGAAGGATACATCTTTGCATTATTATAGAAGCTCTGATAGTAGATATCTGGACTTCACCATAGTAAGGGAATAATTCTGTGGGATTTTGTTCTCTCTCTCTCTCTCTCTCTCTCTCTCTCTCTCTGTGTGTGTGTGTGTGTGTGTGTGTGTGTGTATGTGTGTGTGTAGGGGTGGTGACTTAGTCAGGGTTTCTATTCCTGCACAAACATCATGACCAAGAAGCAAGTTGGGGAGTCAGTTTACACTTCCACATTGCTGTTAATCACCAGAGGAAGCCAGGACTGGAAATTCAAGCAGGTCAGGAAGCAGGAGCTGACGCAGAGACCATGGAGAGATGTTCCTTACTGGCTTGCTTCTCCTGGCTTACTCAGTTTGCTTTCTTATAGAACCCAAGACTACCAGCCCAGGGATGGCACCACCCACAAGGGGCTCTACCCCCTTGATCACTAATTGAGAAAATGCTCTACAGCTGGATCTCATGGAGGCACTTCCCCAACTGAAGCTCCCATCTCTGTGATAACTCCAACCTGTGTCAAGTTGACACACAAAACCAGCCAGTATAGGTGATGTGTATGCATGTTGTGTGTGTGTGCACATGTATAGGAGTGCACATGCATATGTATGTGGAGTCCTGAGGTTGACTTCAGGCATCTTTAATTGCTCTCCCCCTTATATACTGAGGCAGAATCTGAACCAGGAGCTCTCCAGCCTGCTCTAAAAATTTCCTGTCCACTTTCTGCACATTAGAATTACAGGTGAACCATCATGCCCCCTGGTTCAATCTTTCTTTAGTTCTTTTTCTTTCTTTTTGAAACAGTATCTTACTTGTAGCCCAGACTGGCCTGGGATCTATTATGTAGCAAAGCAGGCTGGCTTCAAACTCACAGAGATCCCACCTGCCTTGGCTTCTTGAGTGCTGGAATTAAAGGTATGCACCCCTACACATGGCTTCCTACTAGTTGTTTAAATGGGTATTCTGGGGATCTGATCTCTGGTCCTCAGGGTTGTATGGCAAGTACTTTGCCCACTTATTCACCTCTCTGGACTTTCTCTGTGTTGTTTGAAGCCTCCATATCTGCAACAATATTTTTGTAGCAGCCACAGGGAAGAAACACAGGGTGTTACTGTCAAGATCAGATGAGATCATGTGTGTATCCAAGCATGTGAACTCAAGAACTCAGTAACTGTGGCTATTCTCAGCAGCAGCAGCATCTTCAGCATCCCTCATCTGTCTCTTTGCTGGAGGAAAATATTTTGCTCTATGCCCCTGACTTCTCTTGAGATTGAAGCAAACCTCTGTGGTTTCTGCAGCATTCCTTCTTTAAGCCCTGTGGCCCTGACTTTTTGTCCTTGCTATTTGCTGAGACTTTACAGGCTAGAGAGGAGTTTCAGTGTTTGACTATGGTTTAGGAAGCTAGCAACTCCAGCCAATACAGGGAATGGAGAAAAAGCTGCTCATGGGCCGTAAATTAGTTTCTATAGCAATGGCCAAACAATCTTGCTGTATCTTTGGGCGCCAAGGCCAGGAAGATGGCAGAAACAAGAGGTAGCCCTGCTGGTTACTATGGCGACAGTCCTATTGTGCAAGGCGTGGCTGGCTGCCAATAGGGTGGTTCCTGTAGGAGAGGTAGGAGTCAAAGGGAGTGCCTCAAACCCATGCCTCTTGATCATAAATGTAAACCTGAGTAGGAATCTGCTGAAATGCAGATTCCATGTCCGTTAGTCTAGGTCAGGGTCTGAGATTTGACATTTCTGATGGGCTCCCAGGAAGAGGCTATGCTGGTCCATGGTGGGCGTTTTGAACAAGTAGGGAACAGTAGGATTCAAGTCTGAAGTCAGGGAAGGTGAGTTCGGTTATCATGCAGGGAAATAGCACCAAATATAAGAGCTTCAGAGGGCATCTGAGGTCTAGGAGAGAGCTGGAACAAAAGGAGCTGGGCTGATACAGCAGACTGGTCGAGCTTAAGTTCCCAAGCTTCAAGGAGCTGGGAAAAGAAAGCATACACCTGGCATTTTTTGCTTTTGTATCAAAGGGAGGATGTGTGCGTGAGCACGTGCGTGCGTGCGTGCGTGTGTGTGTGTGTGTGTGTGTGTGTGTGTGTGTGTTTGGTGTCTTGTCAGGATTCTCATTTATCTTTCCAACAATCCTCTGAAATCAACAGGCTTGAGGTACTTATAATGAACCAAGCACCTTTCCTGTTGTCTGAGGGGCCTGGGCAGTTGGTAGCATTGGCCTGGGAACAGAAACTCTTAATGACACACTTGTCATGGTGAGTTTCATGTGCCAACTTGCCTAGGCGCTAGTACCTCAGTATCTGGCCAAATATTAGTTTGAAGAGTTCTCTAAAGCTTTTTTTGTTGTTGCTGAAATTAACATTTAAATCCATTTGCTCTGAGTGAGTCAGTAGCCTTCCATGACATGAAAGGGCCTCGCTGGCCTTGAGGCAAAGGGACTCTGATCCTGAGCCCTTGGACTGGGCCACATCAACACTTTCCAGGTCTTCTCTCTGCTTGTTTGTCCTTGTAGTTAAATCTTTCTCTGTAAATATGTACATTTGTGTGTGTGTGTGTACATGTGTATGTACATGTGTGCTCACGCACACATACATGAATGGCATATCACTCACAGTTTCCAGACAAACAGAACCAAAAGGATATGTGTATGGTTGACAGATTGCTGTGTCATCTCTCTATTGATTTGTCAATGAATCTATTACTCCATCCACCTGGGTTAGTAAACCCACTGATCTGTCTATGCAGGCTGCTATCTTTGTTTACCTATCTGTTCACCTATTATCTACCTCTATTTATATAGAGCCAATAACACAAAGAGGCGATAAATGGAAGGATGGGTGGAAATATCAACAGATCAATAGGTTAAAAATTGGATAGATGGAAGGATGGATGGGTGGATGGATGTAGGGTGGATGGATGGATGGACTGGTTTACCAACTGAGGTAATTAATAGACTTTCTCAGGTCTCCCATAAAAGCAACACGTGCTCTTAGCCATGGACCCATCTCTCTAGTCCCATCCTCTGATGCTCAGGTGCTTTGGAGGCTCCAGGGTTGGTGCAGGCTGGCTCCCTGCACATGATTTCATTTAATCACAGAGATTAGCAGAGGGTAATGATGATTGTGCTCCCTGTTTTGTAAATGACAGTACTGGTGTGAGGTTAGTGAGTCTCTAATGGGCGCAGGCTGGCACAACTGTGAGGCAGAGCTGACATTTGATTGAAGGAAGACCAGGAATCATAACCCTCAGGCGAGTCAACCCTCTAGTGATTCTCCAAAAACCAGTGTGACACTGATCAGGACCCTGAGCACTGGGACTGTGGTTGCTCATCTGGGACATGAGGAGGCTGGGTCACAGCACCCACAAGTCTCATGTCAGGAGGAAAGGGTCATGAATCCTAGGTCTGTATATTTTACAGAACCTCATTTTTGTATAAAAAGTGCTGTCATAAGTTTACAATTGTGGCCATGACTTGGAGCACGGCAGCTCTGAGCGCAGTGTGCTTATTTCTCCAGACTCACTCACTCCGCGACCGGATTATGGCCTTCAGGTCTGAGATTACAGCTCCTGGGCTGAACTGGCCACCTGATTCCCAATGTGAAGGGCTTACTTTATACACACAGTAGTATGTTTTTTCTCTGTGTGTATGCCTGTGTATTTAAAGGAGATGGTGAGAATATAATGTATAATCCACAACCCCCCTTTCTGTCTTGGCAACCAGAAACCTCAAAGCTAAAATACTAGGAGAGATTTTTCTGGTTGACCATTAGTCTTCTGTGTTCTAAATGACGTCCGTTTCTATCTCTGTCTCTGTATTTCTGTGTCTCTGTCTCTCTTTCTCTTTTTTCCCTCTCTCTCAGTATGTTTCCTACCGCTGTGTGCACGTGTGTGTGTGTGTGTGTGTGTGTGTGTGTGTGTGTTGTGTAATAGACCATCTTGGGTGCTGTTTCACAGATGTTATCTAACTTCTCTTTTTTGAGACAGGGTCTCTTATTGGCATTTTGCTCTCCTACTAGGTTAGACTGGCTGGCCAGAGAACCCAGGGATCTCGCTATTTCTATCTTCCAGGTGCTGGAATTATGTTTATGCCAGGATGCCCAACTTCTTTATGTGGGTTCGGGGAATCCAACTCAGGTCCTTATGTTTGTATGGTGACAGCCGCCTCCCCAGCCCAACATGTGTTTAAATTACTGTTTCATGTTTCTTTTTATAACTAGCTCCCACTGTGAGTCTAGCTCCAGAACTGACTTAGCCACAAAGGACTGATGACTAAACAGACATCGTCGGGTTTAGATGAAGTGAAGCTGCACCACTTACTGGGTTGCTGATAAAAAACGGAGATATCACCGTGTAGAATGAGGAACCCCCACAGAAGAGGCAGCCAATGACAGTGAGATAAAACTTCCCATTAAGAGGAAACAGTTAACAAAGAGTGCAAAGGAGTGAGGGAAGAGAAGTGTCCAGGAGGCTTCAGAAACCCCAAAAGAGGGGAGGGAGGAAGCAGGGTTGTGCCTGCAGGAAACAGCCGTTTGGCCAATGAGCAGACTGATGGATCTCTGAGAAGAAAATGCCTTAGTGGTTTGCTTCTTGGATGATATGTAGCTCACTTTCTGTAGGGCTGGATATGGGACGAGGGCGAACCCGGAAAGGCAAAGTACAGCTTCAGTCAGAGGCGCTGCTTTTTCAGTAGACAACAGTTCTAGGCAGCAAAGGCCTCCATGATTGGCTGGGACTCTAGGGACACCCTGTTGGCATCAGTGGGCTGCTCCTCTGGGGAGCTGGAGAGATGGAAAGTCAATGGGGTGAGGGTGGGGCGACATCTAACCTCATTCCAGGAGAATCCTGCTCCTCCTCCAGATAGGGGTGCATTCTGGGGCCAATCCTGGGGAACAGAGTGGTTGTCTATTAGGGGGTGCTACAAGCCAGGAAGGGGGTCCAGTGAGGCTGAGGGCTGCGCACCTCTAGGGTGGAGGGGTGCAGATGGGAAGATAGGCAGGTAGAGCTGTCTGAGCTGCCCGAGCTGGCTCTGGATAGCACATGGGTACAAAGGAGAGGATGCCACTCAGGTGCCACCTAGTGCACAGCCATTAGGTACCTTTCTCATGTGAAGGAATAAGTTCAGAGAGTTAAATAAAAGAGAGAGCAGGGCACATGTGTGATTGTCCCCGCAAGAGTGACATTCATCCATCTTCATCTACCCCAGGCACTGAATACATAATCAACATGGCTGCAGACTCACAGAGGGGGGTTAGAGGAAGAGGAAGGGGATCAGCAAGGGTTAGGAGGGGGAACAAAAACCAAACAATGGGGTGGTAATGAACATGATCAAAACACATCATATGCTTGTAGAGCAAGAGCCCATTATCATGTGTGATTAATGTGCGCTAATAAAAACATAAGAAGCTGTCACAAACTCTCCCACATATTAGACTCAGAAAAAAAAATAGCAGAGACACCACCCACAAGACCAGGGTTCTACCATTAAGTCCTTTGAATGCAACAGTAGCTATATCCCAGCCTGCCTAAAGGGAACCCCTACACGATGCACTCTGAGTGAGCAGGCTTTTCACTCTAGTTCCTGATACAAGCTTTTCATTGTGTGTCTAGATTTCTAGCCTCTTGGTCCCACGACATATTCCCTGCTTGTTGCTGGGATGTATCAGGTTGAACCTTCAGTTGCTTAAATCTGACCCTACAATCTACTTGTATGTCCCCACCTTTCTAGGCATGACCCATTCTCCTCTTGTATCCTGGCTTACTGACCTGCTTCTCCTGGGCATGGACTTGTGGGGTAGTTCCTAATACTTTCCTGCTCCACCTCTACACACAGGAGCTGGGTCTGCACATGGGGATGAACAGAAATCACTCTCCCTTTCGGAATAGTGAGGCTTCAAGTCAAGGCCCAACAGATTATTTCACTATCTGGACCTCTAGAAAGGGCTTCACTAGAATGAGGTCATCATGTTTATTTATCATTGGTTCTACTTCTTTTCATTCCTTTCTTAAATGCTCAGAAAAAGGATTTTTACAGACATAGGTGTTTAAATAAATGGTCAGTGAAATAATTGTTTGCAGTTCCCAAGTGTACAGGCTGCAGAGCCAGATAGCTCTGGAGTTTCATTCTGTTGCTGCAAAGTAACGGTCACATGGACAAGAACCTCTGAGTTCTTACACATTCACGAAATGAGCAATTAGGTGTCCTGAGTCTGGCCTGGGGCAGTGAAGGTGTTCAGTGAGGTGTGGTTGTTTTGGGTCATGCAGAGCTATGTCTAACTACCCTGACTGAGTAGAGGAATAGATGCGTTTGCTCCATGGAGAAGACCCCGTTCTATGCTCTTCAGAGCAAAAGGAGTCTCAGGTCTTAAATCCGAGGGGCTAGAGCTGGACAATCCCTTGGGAAGGAGACTTGGGCGTACAATAGATGGTTGGACTACAACATCTAGAGGCACACCCAAACCTGAAGCCAGCACTGTATTCTATTTTTAAATATATAAGTAGACTTGTTTTTTTATACAAAGAATCCTTTATATCTTGCAATACTGTAAGTTGATTGACATTGGTAGAAATAGAACTTATTGGCCAATGAAACAGAAGGGCTAATATATTACTATTTTATAATTGAGCTCTAGTACGCAAGGTTTCTTACAGGCACAGGGTTCCAATGCTACTAAGTTCTTCCCATGCCCTCTTGTCTGGTGGAAGAAAGGGCACAGAGATTATGCTACTTGCTTCTAGTTACCTTAATTTAATTAAAGCAGTTGGATTTTCGATTGATCGCTATTAAAGTCAATTCAGCAATGGAGTAACAGAACTGCTGGCTCAGTGTTTTCTATTACCCAGTTCTGGTTCTCATAAGCATGGGTTACAGATAATAAGAAAATTTGGGTTGTAAGATGAAAAAGAGTGCCTTCCCATGTTTGGGTACGAGTGTGTAATAGCACATTGTTATATCACATAGCAAAGGATAGACTCCATGGATTACTGATCCATCCAACAGGCAAGTGGCACAGGAGACAGTTGCTTCCTGGGAAATCCAGTAGGAGACTCAAAATTGCCCCCAAAGTCATCAGTGGAGATGGCATTAGAAGAAGATGTCAGTATAATTCAGCTTCAGGTGTGAGAAGTCTCCCACAGGTCTGTGGGCAGGGTTCACAGGGTGGGCTCGTGGAGACAAAAGCAAACCCTGAATGTACTCCTGTCTGACAGAGCCTGAGATCCCATGTACATTATTAAATCCACATACAAGCCACAACCTGGGGGTCAGCTCCCACCTGGGACAATGCTAAATAGCAGATATGGACTGCCTTCTGCATGGTAGACCTCTGTGGTGTACATTTTTTGAGTCTATCCAAAGTGAGTTTCTTGAGCCTTCCACTGCCGTAGTGGGTACAGAGAGCATAAAAATGGCAGATATGGATAAAAGATGCCAGATACAAAGGTTAAATAACAGAGAGCAAACCCAAATCTCTAGCTCAGAGAGAAGATTGTGAATGTACTGACAGGCATTGACCTTTTAAAAAGTATAAAAATGGGATTTTGGGGTATATAAACAAGTCAATCCTTACATCAATTCTAAAAAATGAAGCCCTACCTACAGATGTCATGTATCAGCAAAACCTACTTGCCAACCAAGCATATTAACAGCATTTAATTTTCTTCTAGAGCAAAGGCTAAAGAAGGGTAATTACAATTATTTATGTTAGACAAATTATTTCTCAAATGTGAATTGCTTTAGATCTCTCTATCAAGTAAAAAAAATTAAATGAAAATAAAAATTTGAGAGGCTGAGAGAGCTCTCTAGAACATTGTCAAGGTGTGTTTATCAACTGTCCTGGGTCACCACAAGAGAACATCGAAAGAGCCTTATCATATCTGCTACAGGAAGTGCATGCTGAGTGCACATGTCAGTGATTACGTACAGCATTTCACCCTTTCTGTTCAATTAAAAAAAACTTTCTCTCAAAATATAAATTGAAAACAACTATTACATACATTGTAAATTATATTGTATAAGGTATATCTGACACCCAGTTCATCATCTTTGTCAATAAAATGCTGTAGCATTTTCTCTGTCCAGTCACATTAGGGCAGTGACAGGCCTGTGGTTGGACAGAAATAGAGAAGTGGAGCTAGAGTTGGAGGAGGAGAAAGGTCAGAGAGGCAGGAGAAGAAGTTTCTTCATCATGGAGTCAGAGGATGATGAGGAGTCAGACCTCGCATGGTTATACAACCAAGCAAAGGTTTTTACAGAATAGATTAATTAGGTTAGAATATTGTCTTTATTATTTGGTTCTGAAATTATTGTATTGGCATCTTGTAAATTGTGATCTTATTATTATATAAATCTGATTGGCTATTAAGGCCTTAAGAGCCATGCTTTACCTACCGGATCCTAGGCACTAGTAGATGAATGATTGGGAGGTGTGTAAAGAGTTGCATGTGAGTGAGATGTTGCAGCTTGCTGGGAGAAAATAGCAAGAACCCGCTGGAACTTAGTGTTGAGGCTGGACGGTACCGGTACAAGAATGTACCACGGCGGGAAAGAGAGTTTTCAGGGTGGATTCATTTTTTATTAATTCCAGCAACAAAATCCTCATTTTTCTAACAATTAAGTAGATCAATTAACTTTTATTACATTTTAATTTATTGTTATTATTGTGTGTGTGTGTGTGTGTGTGTGTGAGAGAGAGAGAGAGAGAGAGAGAGAGAGAGAGAGAGAGAGAGAGAGAATGCACATATAGTAGACAACTTATGGGATGGGACCTGGTTCTCTCTTTCCACCATGTGGGTTCCTGGGATTGAACTCACATCATTAGGCTTAGCAGAAAGTGGCCTTACCCAGTGAACCATCTTGTAGGCCCAGAATAGACTCATTTTTGACAAGACCTCTGTTTTGTTTTCATAATCTTTTTTTTTTTTTTTTTAAATATGGCTTCTGAAGATCAAACTCAGGTTCTTGTGTTTGCGGGGCACATACTTCACTGAGTGTCTCCTCTGCTTAGATGATGTCTGTACTATGACCCTAACTAACCACACTGAGGAGGGGCTTCAGGCCTGTACCTTTCAACCCTTCTGCAGTAGCTCATCGCTACTCAGGCTGACAATGATATTCACTTCCTGCTTGGGTATTTCTGCTCACTAATCAATCATCTTTGAACGAGTAATGCTTGCTCTGTGTTCTGTTGTATCCTCCATAAGTGTCTTTAGAATGAATGAATAAATGTTTGTTAAACGGTCAATGAAAGTGCCGTATAGTGATTTCTTCCAGATTGAATCACTGTTTCTAGGAGGGAAGGCACAGACGCAGGGGAAGTAAGAAGCTAAAACTATTTATGAAGCCCAGGAAGCTCCTAAAGTTAAGAGATTTACAAGGTCGAGACCCCTCCTCAATGTTATGAAATCAGTAAACAAACAAAAAAACCAAACCATCACCACCACCCTCTACTAAGAGTCAGGAGACCATCTTAGCTGGATCTGCCTGAGGGTTGGGAAAGAGGGTCCAGGAGGCAGCTCCTATGGGTGTCTCCCATGCTGGTGTGAGCCTTTCCATTGTGTCTGTGTAACCCATGTTCTGTGAGTAATCTCTCATTATGCTCTGTAAGTGACCTCAATAAACTCATAGACTCCGGAAGTGAGACTTGAGTATGATTGGCCTTTGGTCTGTCATGGGGCCCTACCTGGGGTGAACTGATGCCTGCTCGAATCTCCTCAGGCAAAGTCATACAGCAGAATGTCTTTAAGTCTAAGTCTGCAAATGTGCTTGTTTTAAATGCTGGTGGGTTTCCCGCTTTACTGTGGGGGATGCTTCATGGGATTGGCTTATAAAGTCTAAGGAAAATGATAAAAAATAGTGACTCATTTCCAGTTGCAGTAAAGGAATAAATTCCACATCATTAGTACTTAATGAGAACCAGACTTGGGTAAAAACTAGGTTAAAAGTCAGACCTAGGACCCCGCCACGAGCCTGGAATAAATTCCAGTGACACCCTTCTCCAGCCAAGACATTAGGTCCTATGATAGACAGAAGTGAACTAGAAATAGCAGGCTTGTATTGGGCCTCTATTCCTGAGAAGCAAGATGTTCCCTGTACCAACTCTGTGATCTTAGTGACGCTGGTGTAGGGGAGCAGTTGGCAAAGGGCACTGGCTGAAAGGCTTTGGAATAATCTCCAAGGCTCTGCTCTGCCTGGACAGATGAGACTCAGGCGGAAGCAAGCCATAAAGTTGCTGAAGGGATTGATTCCAAGGCTTCTGGGGTTTTAGGTAGTAAGGGCAGACCAGGCCAGTACCTGCTTCCAAAACTGTTTTCTAGCCCTGTGACACCTAGGGTATCTTAGTTCAGTTCAGCTCATCCTAAGGAACTCACAAATCTTTCCAGAGCATTTCATTGGAGAGGAGAGAAGCCATGTTCCTTCGCCTGCCTGACCTGCTCCTGTTGCCCTCCCCCCTCACTCTGCTTCAGTTTCCTCAGTCTGCCGGCTGGTCCTTCAATTTGTCAAGAGCGATCCTGCCCCAGGGCCTTTGCATTGAGTGCTCTCTGAGACTGGCAAGGTCAGTCCTCTTCACCCCAGGCTTGCTGCCTCACTTTCTGTAGATCCCTGCTCACATGAAGAGAAACCTTCTGCCCATCCTACCTAAGACAGCTCCTTCCTTGATTAGAGTACCTGGCTTTATTTCTCTATCTCTATACATTATTTATTATTATCATGCCTTTGCTCCCTTCCCTCTCATGTGGTAGGATTTGAAGCATGCAAATGCAGGTGTTTTGCCTGGCCCAGTAGCTGTGCACTACTTATCTACCAAATAGAAGAATGTATGAATAATTGTATGAATATATTCTGGATGCCAACTTCTGTGCTTGGTGATACTGCAGAGGTCCTGGCCCCCAGTGAGCTTCTGCTCTAGTGTGGAAAAGCACAATAAAAAAAACAAAAACAAAACAAAACAAAAACCGGTATTAAGCCGCCATCTAGAAGCCTCATGGTTGGAGCATTCAGTCTTCTGAGATGATGAAGTTGGTGCTCTGACATCAGCCCCAGCTGAGCCTGTGGGAAGGGAGGGCTTACCAACAGAGTGGAGGCAGAGGGAATGAGTTTCAAGATGGCAGGGCATTTTAGGGAAATTCTATGGAGTTGAGTAGGTAAGAATTTGGAAATTTCTATTGTAGGGCAGAAGAGGAATAGGAAGAACCATTTGGAAGAGGCTCAGTACTGCCTGGTTCCCAGTTTATTAACAGTCACCTTGGAGGGAGGATCTAGGGTGGACTCTAGCTTTTTAAAGTCTGGTTCCTGGCGTTTGAGCTACCTATGGAGTTTAGTGTAGCCCCTCAGGATGGACTTAGAAGCCACCTCAATAGCAGGAAGTCTGATTGTCATTGATTAGATACCTGTGTGCTTGTTAGAACTGGGTTTGCAGTCAGGGACTGCGGCATTAAGTGGTCACCAAGGCAGAGAGGAGGCAGAGAGGTAGAACAAGGTAAACTGTAGACAGAGTTTCATTTGGCCTCTTCCTATAAAGTGTTCCGAGATTCCATGGCAGAGGCAGATCCTCAGAGAAGGGCTTCGGCGGCCTATTAAAATCCCAGCATTCCAAAGCTTGTTCTCCATTTCACCACGAACTAGCTTCCTTCTCTCCTCACAAAAAAATTTCCATCCACACCCATGATGCGGAGGGTCCAGGAAGCAGCCATCTGAGGGTTGGGGCTCTTTGTCAGGGATGAATATAGCAGAGCGTGACAGATGACTGTAGAAGGGCTCCCCCCAGTCTTGCAGCTTGAACTTGGCAGTGAGAAGAGGCAAGGCTGGGAAAATAGCTACCTGCTCTTGCTAGCCTCTTGGCCAAAATTACTGGGCATGCCAGAACCTGACTGGCTAAATCTTGACTGAATTTCTTACAGTCTAAAGACTGAGAGAAAGCCTGCCTAGGCAAAGTTTCATAGACACAAGTCTATGAACATGCTGCAGAGCACAAAATCTGAAATCTACAATATAAAGAAGCACACACTGCCACCAAATACGCAACAAGACTGAGCTAAGCGCATGCGCAAGGGCCTTTGTTTAAAAGAACGAGGCCAACTTTCCTGCTCACTTGCTTTCTGGAGCTGCAGAGACGGCCTTTTTTTCCCCTTCAAATAACCTAAGAAAATGGATTGGGGATCCTAGACATTCTAGTTTCAGTTTCATAAAATAACATGGCTTTGATTAGGTGGGGTCTAATCTTGCTAGGGGGCTTCCCTGGGAGCCTGGAGGGAGAAGAAGCTATGGAGGCCCACCGTGATCCTTTCAAGAGATTCTTTCTGTGACTATGGAAAGAAAGCTTGCAAGACTGAAGGTCGCCTTTCCCACAAGGCCTTGCTTCTTGAAAAAGGAAGTAGGAGCTAGCTGGGCCCGGCTCCTTGTGGGGGAAAAGGACTGGGCTTCTCAGCCAATTTTTCCCTCACAGTGGCCATCAGAGGCCCCGTGAATTATCTTTCAATTGCTCTCCTCCAAACAGACTCCTCTTGTTATATCCATTCTCTCTCCATAGATGTTTTAGTCATGCCACGGTGGGTAGTTTTCAAAGAACAGCAATTCACGAATTGGAAACAATCCAAATGATCAGCAACCAGGGAAACATTAGGCAAATTACAGTACATTCACAAGAAGGAATACTTCACAGCCATTAAAAATGATGTGCATGAATGTTCTGCAGTACCAAAAACTGCTTATGGGACACTATTAAGTGAAATAAAGGGATATAAAGTTATATACACAGTACAGATATTTTAAAAACTCTCACTATTTATATTAAAGAACAAAAAAAAATATATGCAAGAAGATGCCCTAAGTACTAATTTTTGGCTACCTCTGGGTGGCACAGTTGTAGATAATTTTAGTTTTTCTTTTTATATTTTTTCTGTATTTTCCAATAATTAAAAAAAAGCTTATATACCTTTTCAGGAAAAGATAACTGTAGAAATCTGAATTCATCTCACTTTGTGTTGCCACTGTAAAATAATGCAGCACGCGAGGAGCGCAAGATGGACGGAGGGTTGGATGATTAAATCAATAAAAGTCAAGACGCTGGAAAGCAGTGGAGGCTCTGGAGACTCTGGCGTGGAGTGAGCCTTGGAAGGATGTGAACCTTGGGTATGCACCTTCCGGGCAGAGGAGTAGATAGTGGGCCACTCTGGCTAGTCCCACAGGGTGTGGCACCCGGCTAATGCTTGGGCTGTGATCCCCAACACTGATGCTGAAGAGTGGGCATCTGGGGCTGTAGGTATAGCTTAGTGCTGCGATGTTTGTGGTCTGTCCAAGGGCTTGGTTTGGCTCTTGGTGTAGCAGTGCCCCCCTGTAATCTTACCACCTCGGAGATAGAAGCAAGCGGATCAGGAGTTCAAGGCTATCCTCGGCTATATCTTAAATCTGAGGGCTGGGATGCATGAGACCATGTTTTTTTTTTTTTTTTTTTTTTTTTTTTAAAAAACTGGAGGTGGGGGAGAAGAGTGGAAATGTGGCCTAGGTGGGCTACACTGCTTCCAGGCAACAAGTCTCCCCACCCTGGACCCCACCATGTCAGGCCAGCTCTTGGCTCCCACTGGGCAGCATCCAGAGCTGATTTTCATCCACAGATGTCTACTCTTCAGCAGGAGTGTTGGGGACCACAGCTAGAGTACAGCTGGGTGTCACACCCTGTCCTTTATGTCCTTTCTGATATCTTTTTGGCCCTTTTTCCCTGTGTGTTCCAGAATCCAAACACAGGGGATGCAAAAAGCTGTCAGTTCCAGGCAAATCAAGCATCTTGCCTTGGGGCCATACAGGAGGGGGAGGCTGGCTGGTGGCACCAGGACCTTGGGGGATGCAGAGAATTGCACTCTGTAAACTGTGGGCTTGTCACAATCTGAGGCTCTTGCAGGAAGCTGCTTCCTGCATCATTCTACGCTCTGCCTTTGTCGTGTCCTAGGCCGGTCTAACTCTCCCACCTACTCAGTACTAAGAAGATTGAGAAATGGACAGAGCTCAGCTCTGCCTGCAAGGAGTTCAGTGAGGCAGCACCACACACAGGCATGGGGGCAGTGGGGGGCAATCTGCAATGTCAGAGCTGCAGGGAGGTGTCAGGAAGATATGACCCCCCGGGATCACTGAGTGTGAACGCTCAGCTTCCAGCCAGGCACTAACGGGGCTCTGTGACCTTGGGACTTTTCACTTCTCTTCTCCATTAGTAAAATATGAAGACTGGCCGTATCTCAGAAGGTGACCCTGAAGTTCAAGTGGAGGGATTCTGACAAGCACTCTCCCAGGCCTGCCACAGGCTAGCACTCCACAGCTTGTCTAGCTCTTCAGCAGAGGCCCTAAGAAAAGAGGCTTTCTCAGGCCTTAGGGGCAGCTTAACGCAGTGCCTGCAGGACAGGAGAGTGTGCCAGGAGAACATCCTGGGATGGGCAGGTTCTGTCTTCTGCTCTTGCTCCCTCCCAAGCACTCCAGGACTCCTAACATCAACCCTAGCCTCTGGTCAGAGGCACAAGGACCAACCCACATGGGCAGGCCATCATTTCCTCTCTCTCCGTTGAACTCATGGATGGTGTTCTAAATATTCAACTACCAGCAAAGCCAAGCAGCAGTCTATCCTGTGACCTCAGAACAGACAGGGCCTCCCACGTCCACTGCAAGGCCAGACCCCAGCAGTGGTAACTGCAGGGTATCAGTGGTGTTAAGACATACTGTGGAGGTGGGGCACATGAGGCAGTGGCTATTATCATCAACTATTAGGAAAACATTTGGGCATTCTGATGGTGAAACAGCTGTACCTCTACAAAGGGCTAAAGGAAGGTCTCCTGTCCCTAGCACTGGTCCTCCAGGGCTGGTCTTTGCTTCCACCATGAATGTTTAGTTTTTTTTTTGTTTTATTTTGTTTTGTTTTGTTTTTAAATCTAGAGCCACTGACTCTGTCCTGGATTACTTCCCTGACTTCACCATATAACTGCATGAGCTGATCCAGCTTCCAAAGTCAGAGTCAGGAACACCCTCCTCACCCGTGTTCTTCAGGTAGGTCTGTCTGTACCTCCTTAGGCACTTGGCATCCCTTTCAGTGGTGCTGAGCAGGAACTACATGAGGCCCCTCAGCTCCCCTACTTCTGCTCAGGGACTGACAAACAACAGCTAAGTGTCACACACGGTTCTGTACCACGTCCTGGACTAGGCTGCTGGATTGTGAGTCCCTTGGGTTGTCACTCTGGGGTCTTGTAACCTTGAGCCACTTGCCTCTCTTCTCTGCCTCACCTCCTCCATCAATAAAATTCAGACTACGCTAATCACACCTATCTAGTGAGGCTTTCCTAAAGGCGGTTCAAATTCATTCATCGAAATCTTTAGAGTTCTCCTGCCCAGTAGCAGTTGGAAGGCCATCAGCATCCATTCCTGCAGAACTCATGGCAGACATCGGATGCAACTGACTGACTGAGGAACAAGTGGGTAATGAATCAAAGCCTTCATACAAGTAAAAACAATGAAAATATTACATAAGCCAAAATATGAGATGCTCAAATAGTGTTGAGGAACCACTTTTCTGTGAGGCACATCTATCTCAAAGCAGCAGAGGTTGGCAGAGGTTCATCAGCCTGTGCACAATTAAAGGGAGTAAAAGGGATCGATGGATTTCCATCTATTGAGTAAGAGACTGTTGTTGATAACAGTGTTGTCTATGCTTCAAAATCACGAAGAGAGGATCTTAAACTCATTACAAAGAAATGACAAATAGTGGAGCGATGGTTATGCTAATGAGCCTCATTTGCTCATGCATGGAACAAAACAGTACCATGTGCTTCAGCAAGATGTGTGGTTATCATGTGTTGATTAGGAATAAAAGCTGAAGAGGCAGACTCTGTTTACCTTCACAGGAATTTAAGAAGTTAACACATGTTTCTGAAGTTTAAAAATTGTAGTCAAGTTAGATGAAATGATCTGGCAATCTTTGTTCCATTTATTACTAGCAGTATGTGTAGAGCTCCAGGCAGGGAAGATACTAGAAGACAAAGGAAGGGAAGCATATTGAAATAAGGCTTTTCAGGCCTCTGATCATCTCAGGGCTCCTCAATCGCTGGCTGGGCATGTGGCTGGGAGAGGTGTTCTGGGCTCATGCTTCCTGCCTTTGTATCTTAGCTTGGTTCCTCACTAGCTGTGTGATGCAGGCAAACTGCTTAACCTCTCTGAGACTAAAGTTCATGACAAGACAGGGATAGCAAAAAGGAATAATGCCTAGGAGAAGTTCACACTACTTTAGTGAAGTTTCGTTGATGCCCCACAACTTACAAGGCAGCTGGCATCCTGGCAGTTTTTGGAGAAACAGCATGGAGATGCTAATGTTGGTACTTTAGGAAGCCTTGAGGCATTGACCTATAATCTAGCTACTCATGAGCCTGAGGTAGAAGGATCACAAGTTCAAGGCTTGCCTTGGGCAAAAGAGAAAGACACTGTCTTAAAATTTCTCAAAGTTAAAAGATTAAAGTAAAGGGCCAGAGTGTAGCTTAGCATCAGAGGATTTGCCTAGTATGTGTGAGAACTCATGTTCAATCTTTGGGTATAGGAACATTGCATCCTCTCTACAAATGCAGCTCTAAATAATTGAAAGTGATCTATAGAGAGTTAAGGCAATATTCATTAAAATGAAATGATATTCTGCACAAAAAAAATAGAAAAAAATCTAAAATCTATGTGATTTCTGAAAATCTAAGCAGGCCTGATGAAAGAGAGCAATACTAGAGGAATCCCAGACTATATTACAGAGCCATAGTAACAAAAACAGCATGGTACTACATAAAAGATGCCAGTCAAAGGAACAGAGTGAGTCTCTTTATTAGGTTTGCCTGTTGGGGATTGTTTTAACTAAGACAACTGATGCTGAAACACCCAGCCCCTTGTGGGTGGCATCATTCCTTAGGTAGGGGCTCTGCAACTGTAGAAGAATGTGGAAATTGAGCAGAGCTCAAGTAAGTAAGCGAGCGAGCAAGCAAGCAAGCAAGCAGGCATGTATACATTCATTTCTCTCTGTTCTTGAATGCTGATGTGATGTAACTAGTTATTAAGTGCCTATTGCCTTGACATCCCTGCTATACAGGACTGTAGCCTGGAATTGTGAGCTAAAATAAACTCTCCTCAGTTGTTTTTTGTTGGGGTATTTTATCATCACAACTGAAACAAAACTAGAACCAACATTCATTGGAGAAAAGACAGCCTCCTCATCAAAAATCAAACACCCCCAAATCATCCAATTAATAAAGATAATTAATTACCCAATTAATGAAAATAATAATGGACAGGTGAGTCAAACAGAAAGTTTTCAAAAGAAACACATATAGCTAGCAAGTATATGAAAAAAAGTGTTCTCTATCTATAGCCTTCAGGAACATGTAAAATCAAAGACTACAGTGAGGGTCCATCTCTCCACAGTCAGGATGGCTAACAGAGAGAAAACAAACAACAAATGCTGGCCAGGATGTGGAGAGGGAGGAGGCACCATTCACTTTCTGGCAGGAGTGTAACCAAACCATCCCTAGGTGAGTACAGGAAGGGCTCTCAATCCGCACACCAGGAAGCTGCTCCACACGCACACTCACAGCACTGTCCACAGCAGTCTGCGGATGGAATTAGCCGAACAGGCAAATAGATCGGGGCAAATAGATAGTGTGCTGTTCATACACAACAGGGTTTCATCCAGCGATAAAGAAGAGATCGTGAATTATCTGGAGACAGTCGTGGAAGTCATCATGTTAGCAAAGTAAGCCAGACTCAGGAAGACCTAATATCATGTTTGCTTTCCTATGGGAAAATTAGACTAGAGCAATATACATATATGAGATATGAATGTAGAAGAGCTCCATTTGGAAAGCGGGACTGCAGGAGGGGAGAACGACAGAAGGTGCTGTGTGGATATGGGCAGAATATGTGACCTGCATATATGAAAATGTCATAATGAAACCCATCAATATGAATGCCAGTTTTTTATAAAAACACTAAAATACAACTGAGCGTGGCTGTAGGATGATGAAAGGGGCACCACGGCGCGATTCCAGCAGGTAGCTCGGCCTGGGTCTGTGAGGATTCCTTTCATGGTGCTTGAGTCTCACAGAAACTTCTGTGATGACGGTGATGTCCTAGGTCCCCGCCGTGCATCACAAGACCGGTCAGTTCCCCCTCGAGGCCACACCAGCTGCCAAGCATCTGAAAGGAGGCTAGACTCACTGTGGCAGGGCCCTGACTCTTTGGTTCAATTTGATTCTCTTTCATTTAAATTTAAGCACCCACCCATGGAGAGGGATTACTGGACTGGGCTGGGCAGCTCTCATTTATGAGTCTTTGTGTTATAAACGTAAGGTTTCATGGACCAGAGAGATGGTTTGGTTGATAATATAGATGCCCTTACAAGCATGAGGTTCTGAAGTTAACCCTTAGAACCCATGCAAAAAAAAAAAAAAAATCCAGATGGCAATATGTGCATGTGAAACCAGTGCTGGGGAGGCAGAGGCAGCTCACTGGCCAGCAAGCCTAGACTAGTTGGTGAGAGATTCTATCTCCAAACAAAGGACCAGAATGAGTGAACAAACCACCCAGGTGGCTAGCACATGGACAATGGTTCCTGAAGAAGGAAGGGCAACCGCAGTTAGCCTCTGGCCTCTATACACAATCATACCCACGTGTGTGCACACACACATGCACACATGCACACACACACACACACACACACACACAGAGGCATGCTCACACACACGCACACAAACACACTCGTATACACACATACAAACGTAGTCTTTTCCTACAAAGCAAGGGAAAGCTGGTATCGGATCCCACAAGCCTGCTTTGATGTCCAATGGAGCAGATCTAGAAGAGGCCTGGCCTTTGAGAGGAATAAGTGTCACATCTGCTGGCAGCCAGGCTCTACCTGCATGCTGGAGACAGGTGCTGTTCTTCAGGCTGAGCCTGCCCCTCAGCTTGTCACCAGTGGGCACAGCTGTCCCTCTCCCTAGGTAACCCAGCCAAAGCTGCTTAACAAGTCCTGAGGCTGTAGATGTCAACAGCCCAGATGCTGGCGAAGTCCCATTTGCCTGGATGCTGTCCCCAGGGACGGTCCCTGTCAAATACTGCCTTACCTATCCTTTGCACAGTTCTGCATTAATTTGCCAGCCTTCAGCTGTGTAGAGACACCAGGCCACCTTAGGGAAGTTGCGGGTGATCATTAACTTGAGAGCTGGTTTTTTTTTTTTTTTTGCTGGTGTCTCTAGAGCTGAGCATGCTGTAGGCTGGCCCTGTCTGTACATTGCCACATCCTATTTGTTCAGGTAAACTACAGAGGGCTCCCGGAGTAAGGAGAATGGAGCTAGCCCTCACTGGGATAGTTATCAGGCACCAAGAATCCACAAAGACCCATCACTGGCAGATGTAGTCACTCGAAAAGCTTAATTCTTGTTCTCATGTACCTTAAAAAAAATAGAGCTAGTTGGTATAAACACTGAACAAAAATAAAACAACAAGAAGGGCAATACCTTGTTAGTGTGATGCCCAGGCCCCCAACAGCTTCGTCCTGGAGCTAGTTAGAAAGAAAAAGTATAAACCTCACCCTCAGGTCTAATGAATTCAATCTACATTTTAACAAGATTCCCAGGCAGTTCAAATTCATGAAGCCTGCTCCTAGCTCACGTGATAGACACCACAGACAACAAGGTGGTGATGGCCATTGTTTCTAATGTGGGCTGAGACTTTTAAAGTGCTTTAAATGTATTAATGCGCAAAGCTTCACCAGCTTCTATTATATAGTCCAGGAAAGTGAGGTTCAGAGTGGCTAAGTAACTTATCCAAGATCACTCAGTCGATGAGAGTGAAAGCCAGGATATCAATCTAAGTGCTATAGCTCCAGAATTTAAAATGCCCAAAGCACATTTCTCTTGTTTAACAGATGTACACATGGATCAAAATCTCATCGTGCCTTGTAAATAGATATAATTATTACACATCAATTTTATATATAGTGAATGTTTGTTCGAATCTGAATAAGAATTCTTTTCTTACTATCAGTTTAATATTTTTTTTT
>JADRCD010216698.1:0-13422 GCA_019843815.1 Montemys delectorum
GCTCTAACAAGGCTCTGGGATCACAGGATCCCAGAATCACAGGATCACAGGGACAGCTTGACTCTGACATGTTCTGACACAACCAGGATCACAGGAAGGACAGGCTCCAGTCAGATTTAGCAAGGGCAGGTAGCACTAGAGATAACCTGATGGTGGGAGGCAAGCATAAGAAAATAAGGAACACAAACCAAGGTTACTTGGCATCATCAGAACCCAATTCTCCCACCATAGCAAGTCCTGGACACATCATCAACAGGAAAAGCAAGATTCAGATCTAAAATCACTTCTCATGATGATACAGAACTTTAAAAAGGGCATAAATAACTCCCTCAAAGAAATACAGGAGAACACAGGTAAACAACTAGAAGCCCTTAAAGAGGAAACACAAAAATCCCTTAAAGAACTACATGAAAACACAACCAAACAGGTAAAGGAAATGAGCAAAACCATCCAGAATCTAAAAATGGAAATAGAAACAATAAAGAAAGCAGAAAGAGAGACAACCCAGGAGATGGAAAACCTAGAAAAGAAATCAGGAGTCATAGACACAAGCATCACCAACAGAATACAAGAGATAAAAGAGAGAATCTCAGGGACAGAAGACACCATAGAAAACATTGACACAACAAAGAAAATGCAAAAAGCAAAAAGCTCCTAACCCAAAACATCCAGGAAATCCAGGACGCAATGAGATAACCTAAGGATAATAGGTATAGAAGAGAGTGAAGATCCCCAATGTAATGGGCCAGTAAATATCTTCAACAAAATTATAGAAGAAAACTTCCCTAAAGAAAGAAAAACCTAAAGAAAGAGATGCCCATGAACATACAAGAAGCCTACAGAACTCCAAATAGACTGGACCAGAAAAGAAATTCCTCTTGTCACATAATAATAATCAAAACACCAAATGCACTAAACAAAGAAATAATTTTAAAAGCAGTAAGAAAAAAAGGTCAAGTAACACATAAAGGCAGGCCTATCAGAATTACACCAGACTTCTTACCAGAGACTATGAAAGCTAGAAGATCCTGGGCAGATGTCATACAGACCCTAAGAGAACACAAATGCCAGCCCAGGCTACTATACCCAGCAAAACTCTCAATTACCATAGATGGAGAAAATAAGATATTCCATGACAAAACAAAATTTACACAATATCTTTCCACAAATCCAGCCCTACAGAGGATAATAGATAGAAAACACCAACATAAGGAGCAAAACTACACCCTAGAAGAAACAAGAAAATAATCTTTCAACAAACGCACACAACCCTAATTCCACCTCTTACAACAAAAACAACAGGAAGCAACAATTACTTTTTCTTAATATCTTAATATGAAAATTAATATTACCAACATATCCTAAGCTATTGAAATCCAAAAATATGAGGAATTAGAAATTTCTTTACTGTCACCCAATGGTGTCTCTAATTTGGTAATTGGATAAATAGGTCCAATATTGTAAAATCCATATACACTTTCAGCTTGTTTGTATGTGACAGTGTCTTGCTGTGTACCACATAATGATCTTGAAATCTTGCTTCTCCTATCTCAGCCTTTCTATTAGTAGTATTGTTTATTTCATGTTTCTACACTATACTGTGGTTATCAGAACAGCTTACATATTTCAAAAAAGAAACGTAGACAATTAAATTGAGAGGTAGCTTGTAAGAGAACAACAAAGAGTAAGACTGAATGCTTTGCTTGACATTTGTAACTCTTGTATCAAGTTTGAAGAAGAGGACTTTATAAGTTACTCTTTCTCTGAGATGAATGCTTTTCCAAATTATCATAGCCAATGAACCAGATTTTTACCCTCACCTAATGTCTGTGCCACCCTCCAAGCAGAACCATTGTTCTTTGAAACAGTTGGTGAGTGACTTTATGGATAGACCATCTTAATACACACATCATTTCTTAAATGAATGTAACCTGTTCTCTGTGGGCTGAGAATAAAGTCACTCACTCAAGTCAAATAGCTTTGACCATAGCAGGAAGTCTGTATCCAAATATCATGCCTACAATTCTTTCCTTGGCACAGCAGAACTGTCAACTCTCAACTTAGCTACGATGGAGGTAAAATCCTTTGGTGATGTGAGGGTCATTGAAGTACAGCCTAATTACAATGAACTACAATCTCTAAAAATTGTCCTTATTTTGGACTTGTACAACAGTACGAGCCAAGATTTTAAGCTCTAATAAATACAAAACAAACAAACAAACAAAAAGACTTTATATATATGTTCATTTAAAAAATACTAATAGTGATATATTATTTTAAAACATACAGTTAATATACTTGGAGTTATTTTAACACTCATTTTTATTGTTATAATATTTTATAAATTTTAAAGGATATGACAAAAAAGGTATGGTAGGTATTGAAGGGGGGTCTCTGGGAGGAGTTGGGGTACAAAAGGGAAGCAAGAACATGATTTAATTCTGTTTAGTTAAAATATGTTTTTAAATGTTAACAAATTCAGATAAATTGAAATCATGTATCTTTTCTCATCATAATGCAATAAAACTTAAATCAATAAAAAAAAAAGAAAAAATGCCTAGAAAAAATGCATATAGTCAATGCAAAGAACAGAAGACTCGCAAGCAACAATAAAGAGGATATAAATCAGATAAAAAAAAAAAAAGTACCGTAGATTATAACAATGTAACAGGTACACACACAAGCTGTTTCTTCTCAATCATATGTCTCTGCAACTTAGATACCACATACAGTTCTTTGCATATGGTTTTATATTGATTTATATTAACTGTACAAAGTAAAGGGTTTTATTTTGACATCTTAATAGGAGCATATAATATACTTCGGCTATATTCATTGCTCTTCATCCATCCTTTCTCCCTTCTGATGTTATCTTCTCACACCTGTAATGGTTCTCTAACCTCTGTTATGCTCCTTGATCTCACACACATGAGAGGGAGCATTCAATTCTTGTCTTTGTGAGCCTGACTTAGTTCCTGAAACATTATGACCTCCAAGTCCATCTATTTTCAATTCTTGTCTTTGTGAGCCTGACTTAGTTCCTGAAACATTATGACCTCCAAGTCCATCTATTTTCCTGCAAAGGAATAATTTCACTCATGTTTATGGCTGAATGAATGAAATTCCATTGTGTATTGGGAATTTCCTGAGTGACTATGGCAAAAACAACCAAGCATATTGTTTGTACAAAAAAAAAAAAAAAAAAAAAAAAAAAAAAAAAACAGAAAAGAAATCAAAGACAAAGAAAAGATGGAAAAGGACATCATAGACTGACCACTAGAACCTCCAGGGCATAATCCAGGAACAGTTAGGAAGCAGCTCTCCAGAAAGAGAAACGGAGAGAGAATCCAGTCAGTCCCATTAAGAAGGTAATCAGTTCTGAATGCATGCAGTTTGCCGGGACTCAAGACAATGGAAGAGCCTCAGCAAATCATCTCTCTACTCTTAGCACCCAATAATTTACAGAAATAAAGAGCATGTGTGCTATGAACAAAGGCTTCTTGGCAGACTGAGGGCTGAAAATCAAAGAGGAAAAATAAGAGAAAGTGAGATAGACTGAAATAGCATAGTAAATACTGGGATCATCACTGAGAGGAGTTGGAGTTCACACACCTATGGGTGTTAGAAAGTCTCTCGCAACTGCAAAAAGCTACCTTAAACAGGCCCTTATTAAGTAGGTATTGAGGCAGCTCTAGAAACAAGTCCTTCCTCAGTAACCCACTCTGGAAACCCAAAGGAAGTGTCACTTTTCTGAGAAAAGGCTTGCACAAGGCTCTAGCAAAGGAAAAACTTGGATTCAGAACCACACAGGGTTCTATGCAGTGGGAACCTAGTCAGAGCCACAGACTAGAGAGAGAATCACCAGATCCGCAGAAGATGGTCAAGCAATGGTAAATACTTGAAGGTGCTAGAGTCTGAGGGGGTCAAAGGAAACCTTGCCAACAGCCTTCTTTGGTCCCTAAAGACCTGACAGATGCATCTAGTTATAGTACACACTGCCCAACCCTCTGGTTGCAGAACAAAGAACACAAAGATTAATAGAAGAAGCACAGCATGGCAAAGACTCAGGTCTCCTCAGAAGACAGCAATTCAAAGAACCAAGAAAGAGACTCTGCCCCTAGACTAAGAAAACTAAGGTGCAGAGAAGCAGCCGGTACCTTTGCTCAGGCAAGAGACTGCACAAAGACAGTCCACACCTATGAGATGAGTAGCCTCATATATATGTATACTGTTTAATATCAAAGTTGAATTTTGCAGGCCACGTCTTCTCTACTGTTCTCTACTCCCTGGTGTTTGAGATAGTCTCTTCCAAAACACTTTGGGCTAGAGATGGCAGTTCCCCTGCCACACATTTCTGGAGTGAAAATGGCTATATTACCAAAAGCAATCCATAGATTCAATTCAATCTCCATCCAAGTCCTAAATCACATCACTCACAGAGATTTTTTTTTAAAAAAAAATCCTAAAATTCATATGAAGTACCAAACACCCGATCATGATTTGCTTTCCAGTGCTGTGATAAACACCATTGACCCAAAGCAACCGGAGGGAGAAAGGGTGCCTTTGGCTTGAACTTCCACTACACCGTCCATTACAGAAGAAAGTCAGGGCAAGGACTCAAGTAAGAACCTGGAGATAGGACGTGAAGCAGAAGCTATGAAGAAGTGCCTTTTACTGGCTTGTTCTCCATGCCTTACTCAGCCAGCTTTCTTATACAAGCAAGGGCCAACCACCTGCTCAGGGATGTCATAGCCCACTGAGGCTTAGACTTTCCCATATCAATCACTGAATCAAGAAAATGTCTCACAGACGTTCACATAGGCCAACCCAATGGAAGCAACTCCTCACTTGAGTTATTCTTTTCCCTGGTGACTCTAGTGTGCATCAATTTAACAGAACCTAGTGGGAACAAACCCTAAATATTGAAAACAAAATGAACATCATGTTCTACTACAGAGCCACAGTAACAAAACCAGCATAGTACTGGAGCAACGAAACAAAGAAGCTGACTTGACAGCACACCTGAAAGGTCTAGAACAAAAAGAAGCAAATACACCCAAAAGGAGTAGATGGAAGGAAATAATCAAACTCAGGGCTGAAATCAACCAAATAGAAACAAAAAGAACAATACAAAGAATCAACCAAACTAGGAGCTGATTCTTTGAGAAAATCAATAAGATAGATAAACCCTTAGCCAGACTAACCAGAGGGCACAAAGACAGTATCCAAATTAGCAAAATCAGAAACAAAAAGGGAGATATAACAATGAAATATATCTTTAAAAAATTTTTCAGTTTGTTGAATATTAACAGTTGAAAATATTAAAATCATGTTCTACAAAAAGAAAAAAGAAGAAGCTGACTGAGTACGATAGAAAAGAAGCCTGAAATCCCAGCACTTGGGAGGCAGAGGCAGGCGATGTCTGAGTTCGAGGCCAACCTGGTCTACAGAGTGAGTTCCAGGACAGCCGGGGCTATACAGAGAAACCCTGTCTCGAAAACCAAAAAAAAGAAAAAGAAAAAGAAAAAAAAGAAAAGAAAAGAAGCCTGAATAAAGATGGCCTCTTAAATGAACAGTGCTGACAAAATGGGGTGTCCACCTACAGAAAAATTAAACTAGACCTCTACATTCCATCCTGTGAAACTGATTCAAAAAAGGTTAAAGACCCTAACACGAAACCTGAATCTCTGAAAGTGTTGGGGGCACAGACTCAGTTTCCTCTCCTAGCAACTGTCAATTGTCAATAACTTCTTAAGTAGGGATGAAACTTTGAGGCTCTCCTCATCCCCTTTCACTACTACAACCCGATGTGAGAAGACATCATGAAACTCACCCACTAGCCTTTGCACTTATTAATGAAATTATAAGCTTAGAAATAGTTTCCATATCAAGCAGAAAAATAGAATCCAACTGAGCATTTCAAACAAGACCTGCAAACAGTTAGTGAGATTTGAAACCAGCATTTACTGGGAAACTCTATTATTTTTTGACAAGTCTATTATCTCGCAAAGTTGGAGGGTTTTGCTGATTGGAAGGTGATACTCTAGCCACCCATGCAGAAGCACAACTTACTGGGGTGAACTTCCCATTTTTTTTTCTCTATAAATTGTACCTTTGATAGAAAAAAATGTAGACCCTTCTAGGGGATTGAAATACATAACCCTTACATATCTCAGCCTTCCAGATTTGTTAAGATAGCTTTAAAATCTTCTACATTCTTCTGTGGTTTTTTTTCATTCCAATCTTAGCATCAAAGGTAAAATTCCTCAATGTGTAAGACTCAGGTTTTTCCATCAAGTTTAGCAATACCCCCTACACAACATCTCTAAATCATTTCTGTCTTAAAGTTCACCATTGGTCATTCACTCTGAACAGTGAAAGGCATGGTATGTTTGCAGACAGTCCAATATTCTAGTGGGATACATAGTGCTAAGCCCTTCATCCTGTCTGCCTCTGGTTTGTATCAAGCTGACAGTGTATGGGCCAGTTCACTCATCCTCAATACATTGTTTAAATATACAGTAAAAGCAATATTCATGGAGTAGTATAAATATCAAACATCAAATCAGAACTTTTTTATTTAAATACTTCCATCTCCTACAAAACTCACAGAGTTCAATGTTTCTACAACTTAAAATCTAAACAGAACAAAAGAAATGTTGAGATGGATTATAGGAAAGCAAAATACGAAAAAAAGTTTTGGTTCTTTTTTTTTTTTTTTTTTTTTTTGAAGTAACTTTTAAGCACATTGCTTTGCAACCTTTTAGGTAAGTGCTAGTGAGCATATGGACCATCCTAAGAAATGGTCTATTCTATAAAATTCTTCTATTTGTAAAAATCCTTTCTCCCCATTGGGGGAGTCATGATCACTATAAGAATGGATGATAATATAGACATACTAACTATGACATTCATCATTAAAGAAATATAAGTAAGAATTAAGCCTCCTACTGGGCAGTGGTGGCACACACCTTTAATCCCAGCACTTGGGAGGCAGAGGCAAGCAGATTTCTGAGGTTGAGGCCAGCCTGGTCTACAGAGTGAGTTCCAGGACAGCCAGGGCTGTACAGAGAAACCCTGTCTCAAAAACACCCCACCCCCCAAAAAAATTCAGCCTCCCTATACAGAATAAAAAACATTGTTATTAAATTGTTGTGCTAATTTCACACACAGATGAGTAATATAACATATGACCAGAAATACCATGTATTTCTGACCTCCTTTCTAACCACACTTTGTCTTCCCCACAATCTAAATTCACAGATATTCTTTCAATAAGCAGTTCACACTGGGTCTAGATAACACTGAGAGGGAAAAAAATCTTCTGTATTCCTAAGTAATTGCTAAAAACTTGTGTGACTTCACTCAGAAGCGGAGAGTAGCTTTCTGAGATTCCTAAGACTCTTCTATTAGGTATTTATCAAAGATAATTTTCTAAACCCAGAAAGAACAAAGTATTTTCTTACAACATGAAACCTCCTAAGCTCAGTATTGGGTTTGTTGCCGAGATTTGGTTTGATCATGTATTATTTTGCAGAAAGCAAGTACAACTTAGAAATAAAAGAAAATTCAAGATAATTGTATACTTGATATTTCATCTCGTTTCAGCATTCATAATAAATAAATGACTCCTCTCTTAGGACAAGTCAGCTAAAACTGCTACAAGGTACACAATAAGTGTGCTTGGCTGAGCGAGGCACAATTAAATATTTTTCCTCCTGAAAGGAATGCACAAAGAGCACGCCACTGAGTTCTGTGAAGAGCTTCCTGACATGAAAGAGGGTAAGAGACAGTCAACAACACAGGGTAACACTGAGTCCTACCCCAGAACCTCAGCTGAGGGCTTCAAAGGCTACAAGAATTACCAGTAAATAACATTTAAATCCATCGATATGAAAGGAATTTTAAGTATTTTTTGAAATGTAGTACCCTGTAGAATAATGAAATGTGATGAAGACTTGACTTTTATTGAGAATAAAAAAAAAGAAAAACAAAAAACCTCACCCACTGATAATGATTCAACACTAAAACTCATAGAAACTAAATTATTGTCACACAGGATCCCTTCTTTCTGTTTCATAATGGCGGGCAGTCACTAGACAACATTGTCCCATGTGCAAGCAGAAGTCCCAGCAACTTTGATACAGCTTTGATACGTTCCGATTTACTCAGACATCTTCAGTCCCTTTCATAGGAAATGAGGATGTGCCTCTTGTTCATCCTCTGAGCCAGCAGCCTGCAGAACTGTTGTTCATCCTCTGAGCCAGCAGCCTGCAGAACTGCTACCTGACGAGAGGCAGAGCTGAGAAGCAGCTCTTAGAGATATCCGGCAGATGAGCTAAGAGAGTAGCTTCTGCATTTCCATTTCCATTTTCATCCACACTCCCAATGTCTGGTGCTGAAATTATTTTCGCTATTTCTCTTATTGAATCTTAAGTAAATGTTTAAAAAATACTTAACAACGTATTTAAACTTAACAAAGCTTAAAAATACTTAACAGTGACGTTTCTGCCATTCTGGAATCTACCAATCATCGGTATATTGTTTCCATCATTCTACCATCTGTTCCCCAGGCTGGCAAGGGCCTGCTCTCAGTTTCAGATGATGAACTGTAGTATTGTGGAAGAATTGCCCTGTAGACAGCTCCTAAATATAGGGTCAGACCTCACCTAGGCCTCAACCCGGAGCTTCTGAGAAACCAGGAGAGGGGAAAAAGAGGTTAAATTTTGTTCCTTATATGAACTAACTCTGATATAATTTCTTTGCACTTACTGGCAATTTCAGAAGCAAGTGGACTATTTGTTCTTTCGTGAGAATTTTCAAAGCCAAAGGATAATAGTTTCAGAGAAAGGGAGAGCGATAGAACAGCTTTGCCATTACCCTTGTAACAAAGGGGGAAATACCAGCATGTTTCAACTGGGTGGTCCAATTATTACTAATGAATATTTATTTTTATTTGTTTGTTGGTAGTATGACTTATTGCAAAAAGAATTTAAGGCAGCTTCAAAACAAGTTTATAATTCAGTAAGATACCATAACCTTAAAACACACGAGGGGGGAGTTTGATAAAGGAAAGAAAAACCAGAAGAAGACGGATTCAGTAAATAGAACGCATGCATAGGAAGTCCTCTTCTCTGTTGAAGGTATATCAGTCATTATGATTTTCAGCATTAACTAAATATAGCTAATGAATCCACACTACAAAAACCACTGACTGGAGCATGGAATGTAGGAGCTCAGAGACTAAAAGCTGGCTTTCTGATGAAGACCATAGAACTGGTCATACAGCAGCCATTGTTAGCACTAGCAGACTTATTTAATGTTGGAGACAAGTAGACGTAGGCTATCAGCCAGATGCTCTGTCACAGTTCTAGTTTCCCAGGTCCTAAACATTACAGCTAACCTAAAAAAACTTTATTGGGGATTCATCTTTTAAAGAACATGCCTTGAAATTTCTCCCCACAAAATTCCCCCATGAAATTTTCTGGTTTGCATCCTGGCATTGATTTCCCAGCATGCTATGCATTGGTACTGACTGTCAAGCAGCAGCATGTGTAATCTGCATCCAGTTCCCTCGAATGGTTGCCTGGAAAACAATTTCTCACACACCTAAGGACCAAAATCAATCAGAGGCTTAAGCAATAAGAAAAGTATTCCATTTGATTCAGTATCTGTCAATATAGTCCCTCATATGTAATTCAATAAGTTTTGTTTATTTGACCCCATAAAGTTAAAAACTAAATCACTAGTCACACACACACACACACACACACACACACACACACACACACAGAGTTGTACTAGTCAACAATCCTGTATGTACTGTGTACTGACAGAGATGGATGCTTTTCAAAGCTATCTGTATGTTCTGTTGCTTTTTTAAAAATTCATGAAATTCAGTATTTTATAAAGGAAAAGCTCAGTTTTGGAGCCTGAAAGGTCAAGCATGGGCTAGCAAGCTAGGCTTTGCTAAGAACTTCCTTGACTGTGTCACATCGTGATGGATGGCATCATGGTGGGAGCATGTGATAAGAATAGAATAGACAGGGGATGATACAGGGATCAAGCTCACTCCTCTAATGCATTCTCACATGAGCTAATTAAAATCACATAAAGACAACCCTAACCCTTCCTGAGGGTTCAACTGCTGTAAGCTAAGTCCCATTCCCACTCCCAGAAGGATTCTTCCATGTCACAACATCACCCCAGAAGGATCAAGATTCCTTCAGATGAACCACTGGAGGACATTAGACAATAGCACCCACTTTCACTTTTTCCGTGAATGGCAGAGTTGAGACTTTTTCTGGCTCATTGCTGCTTCCTCTACTGCCAAACTCGTTATGTAGAGAAAAAAATGGACATACAAATTGAAATGTCTCTTGAAGTTTCTCAATGTTACTCTATCCTTCAGTGACAACTACACAGCGGAAGAATGACGGGCCTTTCTACACTGGCCAAAGCGTTGGCAGCATTTTAGGTTGACGTCAAATTTTTCATCATGAGACGTAGATGGTTTGTGTTGGCCCACATCTGTGGTCAGATTTGGTCATGCAGCAGTGAATGTCAACACACTCACTGGAGTGCTTCAAAGCCTAGAGATTCATTTCACTGTGGAGGACGGGGATTTCTAAAAGTCTTTCCAGGGGGAACCTAATGCAAAGTTAGAATATGCTGAATGGGAATAGTCTTCTTGCTATGAGTCAAACCCCACGGATACTGAAAGGTTAAGGAAGGTTTAAGCACACTTTTAGAGCCTCTTGACATCATTTCTAAAGACCCTTTGTGGTGTATGAAGGGCCAGAATGAAAGCCTACCTGTCTATGCCCTTATTTTCATGTAAATTCATTCACCTATCCCTTTCATCCAGACATGGCCAATATCATCCTAGCCGAATCAATTATAACAGCAGTAGTTCTTGTTCACAGAAGGCCTGCTATGTACCTGGTATGGTGCTAGATGTTTTATTACACTATTATATTGGGTCTTCATTATAGTAGGCTTCAGGGTTTGAAATTATCACCCTTATTTCACCGAACAAGAAACCAAAAGTCACTGGGCAGTGGTGGCACACGCCCTTAATCCCAGCACTTGGGAGGCAGAGGCAGGCGGATTTCTGAGTTTGAGGCCAGCCTACAGAGTAAGTTCCAGGGCAGAAAGGGCTATACAGAGAAACCCTGTCTCAAAAAAGCAAAAAAATAAAAAACAAAAATAAAAATAAAAAAAATAAAAAGAGAGAGAGAAAGAAAGAGAAAGGAAGAGACCAAAAGTCAGAGAAGGGGACTTATTCATAATCACCCAACAAGCAACTGGTTGGGTTTGTGAAGTTCAGGATAAAGTTGCTAGAAATGTCTTTCAGGCCTTCAGAGAACTAAATTGTATAAACCATAAACTTAAAACTCAGAAAAATGTTTTCTGACACTATTGACCAACAACAATTTAGAAGCATTGTCAATCAAACATATAAGGTGGTATTAGTGACCCAAGAGCTGACCCCAGTCCAGATTACCCAAACAAGCTAACACCACATTTGAGAGCCTGTCAAAAACCACTACTTGTTATGCAGGCACATGGGACATAGGTGGCACAGTCATTCCTCATTCATAATTTGCTCGAATACTCAAACAAGCTCAGACTCCCTGCAAACACCCTATTTGCTTCAAAGACTCCAACAAAAGAATCTTCAACTGGGACATAGCAAAGTGTCTTCAACTAATCTATGGCATGTGGGTTCATTGGGAGCTAGTTTGTGAGGTCAAAGCATTTACACAAGGGAAATGAAAATGTGTGCAAATGTAGCTGACTCTCCTCTCCAGAAGCAGGGCTGGGAAAGTCATGTAAATATACAAACACACTGAGCTGTACTGTGAAAGGAGCTGTTTGTTTTACTAACACAAGTTGGTATGGTGCAAGATTTTTCTTGGCAAATAAACAAGACACAATGGAAAAATGTATAAACAATAGGGATTTCTGGCAGTTTGTTAAAAAACTGAATGAGTGGGCTTCCCAAAAGGTAGAGAGAGAGAGAGAGAGAGAGAGAGAGAGAGAGAGAGAGAGAGAGAACCTTCTTCCCCCATTTCCCATGAGATGCTATTCACTTATAATAACTTTAAAAATCAAAGCAGATGAAGAAAAAATGGACCAGGGATCAACAAGTCTTGTTAAAAGTACCATTTGGTCAGCAGTCAGCTAACTTGCCAAATGTTCAATGTGAGGAACTACGTAGGCCAAGCCTAGCTAGCCAGATGAGCAGTCTCTCAGTGTAGACGCACAAGAGAGTTCAGAAGGTGAAGAAACCACTCCCCTTTCCAGAATTCCTCTGATGGAGGTTCACATACAAGCATTGCTCTAATTACCAAATGTTACTTTAAAGCCCCATGTTCTTGCTTACATACATAGCTAAAACCCAAAACCATAAAGAAGTTTCTCAGACATAAGGTATATAATGTTGGATTAAGAAATATGAATCTGGGACTACAGGGAGGACTACAGGGATGACTACATGCTTACAGACAGGTATAGCTCTTATACAGGACCCAAATCCCAATCTCAGCATCTACAGAGGGAAGCTCATAGCTGCCTATAATCCCAGCTCCAGAACCTCTTGCCTTCGAGGACACAGAACTCATGTTCACATACCCACACACAGACATGGATACACATAAGTACATCTTTAATTTTTAAAAAAAAAATCTGAGTCTAATGACTCAAGACCAAATGGATTAAGTCTATCTTTAACAACCCATACATCTTTTTTTTCTACTTGATCATTCATTGAAACTGAAAATACACTCATACCTATTCAGATGTCGGCATCTGCCCATTTCACATTAGTATCCTCAGAAGTAACTAACAGGTTCACAAATGTGCAAAACATTAGAAATTCAATCTTTTCTTAGATTGGCTTATACTGAAAGGATTGCTTATTTGTGCATGTGTGTGCACGTGTGTGTGTGTGTGTGTGTGTGTGTGTGTTCATCCAGATGCTAAGGTGTGTCCAAGTCCATGTGTATGTGTAAAAGTGAGGAGGCCAGAGGTCAACTTTAGGTGTCATTTCCAGGAGACACACATCTTGTTTTGTGAGACAGGCTCTCTCACTGGGAGCTAGAGTTTACTGATTAGGCCATGCTAGCCATCCAGGGAGCCCCAGGGTTCTTCTTAGCTCCTCTTTCCTAGAGCTGGGTTTATGAATCCCAGTCTTTATGTGGATGCTCAAGTCCTCCAACCTGCAGAGCAAGTGTGAGCATCTTCTCAGGCTCCAACATTGAAAATAATTTTAATTAAGACTTGCATACACTTTACAATGCAAAACTATATAAAACTACGCCTGGAAGATGCACTGAGTTTTGATATCCAACTTCAATTCCTTCTCCTTACAGAGCTGGAGCAAGCCTTAGTTATTGCACCTAAGGTTATTTCTTCTTC
>JADRCD010216698.1:13822-25603 GCA_019843815.1 Montemys delectorum
ATGTCCCAAGCACTCAATTCAGTTGCAAATTAGCAACAACCAGGCCCAATCTCTGGCCTCCAGGTGTGAGGGAGGTGGCTTTGAGAATCCACAAAAGAACTGTTATTTCTCAGGAAGTAGTGGAGGCTATGTTCCAAGTTAACTTTGCTGGCAAATAAAGATTTCTAGCCATCATCATAATTGGAATCATACTTACTAGAAGGCTCAGGATCTGTATCCACTTGCCTAATCTTCCAGGCAGCCATCACGTTCCATCTTCTCCTTGTGAAAAAACACAAACAGAACCTCTCCCCCATATTAAAACGGGATCTGGACTATTCCACGTATTAGTTAGTGGGTCCTACCATTTAACTATGGCCTATGAACTGGAAGTGAGTGGATACCAGTGGCGATCCATGACAGGCTGACCTTTAGCATCAGTTTGCAAAAAAATTTAATACAAATAAGACAAAAGCGAGATGTGCTTTTGGTGACTTTGGAGGGTATAATTCCCCCCTTTTTGTTTTTACAAGCCAATTTTTCAGAGTGCAATGTGCATGTTTAACAATTCCTTGTCTCTGGGAATTATAAGGAACCCCAGTAATATGGATAACATTAAATTGTTGACAAAACATCTCAAATGTTTGACTGTAATAGCCAGTTCCATAACCTGTTTTAATTTGATTAGTAACACCAAGCATAGAAAAGTAATGCAGGCAATGACCAATTACATTTTTAGTTGCTTTTCTTGTTAAGGCAATAGCAACTAGAAAGCCTGAAAAAGTATCAATAGTCACATGTGCATATTTTATTTTTATTTTTTATCAGAAATATAAGTATGCATTTGTAATAATTGGTTAAGTAGAAGTCCTCAAGAATTAACACCATTATGTAATACAGGTAGAAACTGAGGACATTGAGTGTCAGGGTCAGAGTGTCCCTGTCGTCCCTGAGAATTTGACCTTATCTGAGTAACAGTCTATTCTCCGAGGAACCATGGAGTGTTCTCGGAAAAACCATAAAATGTTTTGTCAACGCTTCCGCTCCGGCCAGGTGTGAAGCCAGGTGTACACCCCCCGCCCCACTTCCTCTTAACGCTTCCTTGCTCTACAAGTATAATTGTCCTGCCCTTCTGAAGTAAAATGAGGCTTTGACAACCGTTTTTTGCTTGGCCTCGTTCCTCTCTCTCGCCCATCTCTTTCAGGCTTCGTCCCCTTCGGACCCTGGTTAATTACTCGCCCCCGCGGGCCGGGGCAATTGAGAACAAGCCTTTACAATTTGACATGCATATTGTCTAAAAATACCAACTTATCATCACAAGCCATTATTATTTTGATGATGTTGTGCTGAAGTAGAGAGAAAGAAATGAAAATAAACATGTGATCCAATTATATATATTTTTCTCCCATAGAAGGGCTGTTTATAAATACAGTAGATGTATTATTTATGGTATGTATACATAAATTTACAGGAAATACAAAAGCATACATATAAGCAAATTTTAACAACTTATCTTTTGAATAATAATTATCAATATTGCCTAAAAAGTTTGTTATGTAATAGGCCAAATGTCAACAAATATTCTGCAATAACTAATTTAATTGCTGTTCGAAGCAAAGAATAGATGTCTCATCAGGTTTTTAAGAGATTCTTTCCAAAATACTTTCATGATTTTATACTACAATTCTTTATTAAGACCACAACAGCTTTATAACAGGATGTTAAATATATACTTTGGAGATGAGAAAGATGAATCTGCATTAACGCTATCTTTTGCTAAAGAATTGCTGTAGGCACATTGAGTGACAATAACTAAACATTTGATTGCAATTGATTACAATTGATAACAATTGATTACAGAAGCTTCCTCTACTTTCAGTAAAGCTCTTTGTCTCTCACCAGTTAATTTGCATTCCCTTTGACAACATCCAACAAAGACTTAAATCCTGTGGTGAGCTTAAGGTGAGGTCTTAGCCAATTAACATTTCCTGGAAACTTTTGAAAATAATTTGAAGTAAGCAAATCATATTTTCTTTCTTGAATTTGTGTACCACAACCCTTTTATGATATAACTGAGGCCCCAAATATTGAAAAAGATTGCCTCTGAAACCTTTCTGGAGCAACAACTACTCCAAAATTTTTAAAGCTCATTGTGTAAGAGCAAAGGTAGTAAAATTTCTTTTTAGAGCTCTTCCTGTAAGCGGCCAGAGGTGACCTGTGAAGATGGTTCTCTACTCTCTCGACCCAGAAAACCCCACAAAATCATGCAAATCAAGAGGTTCAAATTTCCATGTTCACTTTAAGAACACCCAGGAAACTGCCCAGGCCATCAAGGGTATGCATATCCACAAAGCAACCAAGTATCTTGAGGATGTCACTTTAAAGAAACAATGTGTGCCATTCCGGCAGTATAAGGGTGGAGTCAATAGGTGCGCCCAGGCCAAACAGTGGGGCTGGACACAGGGATGGTGGCCAAAAAAGAGTGCTGAGTTTTTGCTGTACATGCTTAAAAATGCAGAGAGTAATGCTGAACTTAAGGGTTTAGACGTAGATTGTCTAGTCATTGAACACATCCAGGTGAACAAGGCACCTAAGATGTGCCGACGAGCTTACAGAGCTCATGGCCGGATCAACCCATCCATGAGCTCCCCCTACCACATGGAGATGATCCTCACTGAGAAGGAGCAGATTATTCCAAAGCCAGAAGAGCAGGTCACATAGAAGAAAAAGATATCACAGAAGAAACTGAAGAAACAAAAACTCATTGCATGGGAATAAACTCAGCATAAAATAAATGCAGATAAACTTAAAAAAAATTCTTTTTAGAGGGATTAGATAATAAACAACATACACTGAAAAATTCCAAGTCCTAGCTTCTTGTACTGAAGCAGAGACCAAAAAGAAAATTTTTTTAACATAATGTAAGGTTATCAGCCATTCTTAATTGCAAAACTTTTTTTTAACTTTTATTGCATTATGATGATTTCAATTTGTCTGAATTTGTTAACATTTAAAAACATATTTTAAGTAAATAGAATTAAATCACATTCTTGTTTCCCTTTTGTAACCCAGCTCCTCCCAGAGACCCCTCTTCAATACCTACAATATCTTTTTTGTCATATTATACTTAAAATTTATAAAATGTTATAATAAAAATGAGTATTATAAAAGTTGTTTGATATAAAACAATCAATTTAACAGTGTTATGCAGATGCTTGTCTACAGCAATACTACAAATACATACGCTTTTCTTAGTATAAATTTCAAATAACTCCAAACATATTAACTGTATATTTCAAAATAATACATCACTACTAGTGTTTTCTTAAATGAACATAAATATGTAAAGTCTTTTTGTTTGTTTGTTTTGTATTTATGGAGTTTAAAATCTTGGCTCTTTCTGTGGTACAAGCCCAAAATAAGAACAATTTTTAGACATTAGATTTCATTATAATAAGGCTGTACTTCAATGACCCTCAAATCACCAAAGGATTTTACCTCCATAGTAGCTAAGCTGAGAGTTGACAGTTCTGCTGCGCCAAGGAATGAATTGTAGGCATGATTTTTGGATACAGACTTCCTGCTATGGTCAAAACTATTTGACTTGAGTGAGTGACTTTATTCTCAGCCCACAGAGAACAGGTTACATTCATTTAAGAAATGATGTGTGTATTAAGATGGTCTATCCATAAAGTCATTTACCAACCGTTTCAAAGAACAATGGTTCTGCTTGGAGGGTGGCACAGACATTAGGTGAGGGTAAAAATCTGGTTCATTGGCTGTGATAATTTGGAAAAGCATTCATCTCAGAGAAAGAGTAACCTATAAAGTCCTCTTCTTCAAACTTGATACAAGAGTTACAAATGTCAAGCAAAGCATTCAGTCTTACTCTTTGTTGTTCTCTTACAAGCTACCTCTCAATTTAATTGTCTACGTTTCTTTTTTGAAATATGTAAACTGTTCTGAAAACCATAGCATAGTGTAAAAACATGAAATAAACAATACTACTAATAGAAAGGCTGAGATAGGAGAAGCAAGATTTCAAGATCCTTATATTGTACACAGCAAGACACTGTCACAAACAAGCTGAAAGTATATATAGATTGTACAATATGGGACCTATTTCTCCAATTACTAAGTTAGAGGACCATTGGATGATAATCAACAAATGTCTAATTTCTTCATATTTTTGGATTTCCATAGCTTAGGATATGTTGGTAATATTAATTTTCATATTAAGATATTAAGAAAAGGTAATTGTCACTTCCTGTTGTTTTTGTTGTAAGAAGTGGAATTAGATTTGTGTGGATTTGTTCAAAGATTACTTTCTTGCTTCTTCTAGGGTATAGTTTTGCTCCTTATGTTAATGCAAAACTTTCTAATGATTACAAACCAACCAGAAGCAAACCCTTTACAATTACCAGGATGCAGAGGAAAAAAACAACCTTCTAAATACACAGTAATTTTATATGAAGTTGGCAGGGTAGATTGTAATGACTCTACAAGTTCCACAGCCTCATTGACCTTTCATAAACCTTAATTCTAAACTTTATTTTGAACAGTACCTGGGTAGATCTGAAATAATGATGTTTTGGCTTAAAAATAATCCCCTGCCCCCCCCCCAGGCAAGGAGAGGTGAGGCCACAAAAACTTCCCTAGGCAGGGTTTGCAAAACAAAAGAAATGCCACACAAACCTCACTGAGGCCACTCTGAGGTTTGCATTAACTGAAATGTAAATATTTCTTAGTCTGAGTATACTGCCCGAGTTCTGGCCCAACGATGACACCTCTTGCAATAAGGACAGATTCCAGGGAAGCAATTCTACTGTTTGTCTATGCCTCTAATTTTTGGACAGTCTTTCCTAAGATGATTTATACTTAAAACATTCCTTATCACCTCAGCTCTGTGAAAGTACTGCTTGTACATACTGTAGTCCCCTGCAAGGCAGCAACCATAGCTAGACTCTGATTGTACAAGGGTCCAATTTCTGCACAAAGACAAACATATCTAGATAAGTCTGTCTTTGCTTTGTATGGCCAGATGGCTGCAGAGAGATGTATTAACTTTCTCATAAGACAATTGTGTATAAAAGGAACCCTTTCTTGAGGGTCTCCAAAAATTCTACTAGCTGTTTTTAGTAGTATGAACTCTTTGAAGTAGCTTGATACCAAATAAATTTTCACTGAGATCTCTTTTCTAAGCTTGGGGGGTTAAATTTTGCTTTTATTACTGTATCCAATAAAGCTTATGTAAAAGAGGCATCCAGCCCATACTGACCACAGTTATTTTTACCTATTACTACTCTTGCAATCATCCAATTATAAAATATGGGTGAGTTAAGAATCCTGAGCTTGAGATCAAACTACAAACTGTAGCCAATGGAACACTGGCAATTTTAACCATACTTTTTAAGTTTCTTTTGTAATATTAAGGCATAACCATAACTTTTGGGAAGCAGAACCTGTAAGAATTGAGCAAACGGGGACACCTCATAAAAATACCAAGGAGCAAGGAATTTCTATTAAGCCTAAAGACGGAGCTTCAGAAGGGTTTACAGAGCAAACACCCATCCCCAAGAAATGCCCGGTTCCAGGAAACATCCCCCACCCCTCCTACATGCAACAGGTATCTACTCCTCACCTGGAGGAGAAAAGTCAATAGATACAAAAGAACAATGGAAAAGATAAAGTATAACCAGCCCACATTGTAAGCTGTAAAACTCTGTTCTGAAAAGGTATAAAAACTACAAGCTTTGTTTCCTCAGGGTCACCCTTACCCCAATGCAGGATGACCCTAGTATACTAGTTCAATAAAAGCCTCATGCAGTTTGCAGCGATCATCTCCCTCCTGATTCTTCACGAGTGGGGCACCCACACCGAATTTAACAACCCAATTTTAAACAATTTTAAACAATCTATTCTCTTTAAAATGAGTACCAAAAGCATTACTGTCACGTTACAAAGTTTGGCTTCAAATTCTTACATATGAACGCATGACAGTGCAACTTTTAATGCTTCATTAAAGAGATATTGTTTTAAATCTTATCTAAATCTTATAAGTCTAGTTTCTAGGATAAAAATTACATAAAATAGTATCCCAATTTAGAAGTACCTTTAGAGGCCTGGTTTCCTGGGCTGGTTTATGCCACGTGTTGTTGTTTAAAATGACTCCAACCCTGAGTTACCACTTTTAAGCTAACTTTCTCTTACCAATGTTATTTAACCATACCCAATAATTTATAAGCCAATAATCTATAACTAAGACATGTAGAGCATATTTATACCTTTAAGACAAGTCAGAAACCAAATGAAGCAGCTATAAGAATCTTATAAATATAGATCAATCAAAGAATTTTTACCTTTTCTAGCTATAATTTCAAGAGAAAAAGCACTTGTCATTTGCTGAACCCAATAATCACAATTGTAGAGATTTTTCTAGGAAAAAACAACTATCAGTTTATTTGCCTTAGGACTTAAACTGCTGAGCCCCTCTTAGAAGCAGCTTTTCAGCAGGGCCTCTCCTGCTGTGTTTGACTCCTGGCTAAGGGTGTGGGGCAACTTAAATCAGCCTCTGCTATGTAAACTGAGACTGAATCAAAAGATGGATAGGTAGCGCATAAAGTTTTAACCATTGTTTCTTTTCAACATGAACATAAAACAACAGTCATTCAGACAACAAAACAAAAACAGACAAATTGACAAGTGGACAGATGGGTGCACCAAGGACAGACAACACAGAGAGGGTAGAGAACTTGATGTAACCAAAACTAAGGTCGTCTCCTGTATGGGTTGGAGAGGAAGCAGGACGTCTCCTGATTTCCTTCTGTCCCTAGGAGAGCTCCAAAATCCATTTTCCTTCTCTTTTGGCCTCTCTCTCTCTCTCATGTCATTTGTATATCTCCCCCTTTTTTGTTGGTTTTTGCTTTTACTCTTTTTATTTTATTTTATTTTATGCCCTACTCCTCTCGCCTGATGCAGTTCTTGACTGTGGACAAATGCCTGTTTAGAAGTTTCTGATCCCATTTTCCACTATCAATCCCCTAGCTGATGTCAGCGTTGGGCCAACGCTGACTCAGTCTAGCCTATATCCTTTCGTACCTACAGCAACAGCTTCAAAAAGATGAAGTTTAAGGCCAGCACTAGCATCAATACTGTATATTGTTTACAGTGCCAGATACCATCTTCTTCCATTTCCCATGGAGCTCCACCAAGACAGTGTACCCTCATTCGGCCTTTCCGTGTTCAGGTGTCGGGTGCCACCTGCAGCCACCAGTGGCCAAGGGTTACTTGGGTTCCTGAATGGAAGGAGGGGACTTAATTGGAGGATGGCAAGAGAAGAATGGAACCAAGACAAGTTTCTGATCAAGGCCCCATGTGTATTTCAGAGTCTGAGAATATAAAGGGAGGGGACCCATCCCCCACTAAGCCAGGATCTTATGGCCTCATCAGCATCTTGTTTTTTTGTCCAGAAGGCAGGCTCAGCAGCTCAGCAGGGAGTGGCTCCTTTAGGGAAGCTGCAGACTTGGCAGAACAATAGCCCTCACCTAAGGTGAAAGACTCCACCCTAGGTGGGCTAGCGGTTATGGCAAGGACAAGGTCTGGTTCAGTCAGCTTGAGGCTTGGGGGGAGGACACATCCAATAGCTTTGAGCTTGAAGTCAGTAGGTACATCGGCCTCTGGAGTACCAATGTTGCATTCAGAGGTCAGAAAAGCCATCAACATATTTGACATCTATAGATGCATCCCTCCAGGAGTGTGATTAATACTCAGGGTACCTACAAAGTATGAAAACACATCATGTACATGAACAGATTTCAGAGTTGTGGTTGTTTTCCCTACTCCCAAAGTATTTGAGAGACACCCCTTGCAGGAACATTCACCACTCTAGCGAATGTGAGCTCAGGAATCTTAAAAGGATGAACAGACCCAGTTCACAGGCTGCAGAGCCAAATGTGGCCAGCAGAGGGCTCACATGTGCAAAGAAAGAAAACTGACAATCACTCTGATGGACACCCCATAATCTGTCCAGTATTGCCTCAGCACCAGCACAAACTATGAGAAAGACACGAGCTCCCAAGTCCAACAGCACACCTCCTCGAACATAACTGGCATAATCCAATTTTCAAGGAAAGAGAAAAATACACTCCAACATTCAAAGCATTTCTCCAAATTTGTTGTTAGCTGAAAGAGATAAAGCATACATAAATAAAAGGAGCAATTCACGGAGATGATTTAGCAATCGCAAGCACATACTGTTAGCATCACCGAGTGCCTGCACCTGTAGATAGGCAGGACCACAGATCTGTTACCATGGCAATGCCCCCCACATTCCCAAGAACCCCTAGGGCTACCCAATTTCACCTGGGCAGTACATACGTCATCACTCAAATAAAAAGGAGAAACCCTCCTCTCTCCTCCCTTTTTGTTCTCTCCTTTCTCTTTGCGCGCGACCTTCCCCCACTCTTCCCCAATTAAACCTTCTTCACGTGGTATTGTCTGGACCTGGTGTGTGGTGTTTAACGCGAGTCGTCTCTTAAACTATCACATACCCCAAATGTTGGAGCACTAACCTTCATAAAATAAACATACATGGATGTAAAATGTCAAGTAGGGTCTGATGCAATAATAGTGTATGATTTCAATATTCAACACCAGTGCATCTCTATCTACATCTTCAAGTTGAAAATGATATAACTGAAAACGCTAAACTTATTAGTTTTGATTTATTTCATTTTTAAATTATTGCATAGTTATCCAGGGTATGAATTAATTAGAATTCATTAATAATTTCATCATTTAGTATTATTACTTGGTTTCTTGTCCTTTGCTATTTAAAATAACACGGTCCAGTTATAATTTAAGCACCAATGCACAGATGTGTAAAGGCACAAGAAGGCTTCTCCCACAGAACACAGAAGAGGGACTCTGCACACTCAACCTTTTACCTCTACAATATCGCATGAACTCCACAATGGTTTCCAGCTGACTTCTGTTCTTATCCTCTCTATTCTATTGTTCACCTTGTGTCCCTGCATTATTAAAATAGTTTTTTGAATTTGATTCCATTTCTCAGAACCTTCCAGAAGTTTCTATCTGCACAGAGCATGTCATCACAATTAACCAAGTCCTGTACAATTAGACCACTGGCGGCTGTTTGAAATCCATCCCCTGACACCCCATAGCCATCTAGCCTTCCAGCTGCCTTCTCTTCGCTAATCTTCCTCAATAGTACCAAGAATCCAACCCATTAATCATTTTTAAAAAGTCATCCCTTGTCTTGGTCTATTTGTCTTTGAGTCACTGACATAAAAAAAAAAAAAAAATGATGTTAGTATTTCTTTTCTTTCATTAGAATGTAAGTGCCAGGGGTTAGAAAGATGGCTCAGCAGTTAAGAACACTGACTGCTCTTCCAGAAGTCCTGAGTTCAATTCCCAGCAACCACATGATAGCTCACAATTATCTGTAATGGAATCTGATGCCCTCTTTTGGTGTGTCTGAAGACAGCTACGATGTACTCATATACACAAAATTAATTAATTAATTAAAAATAAGAATGTCATGCCTTGTCTACCACCCCCTAGTACCCTGCATTGCATAAGTAGATGCTACATAAATATATGAAAAAATACATTAATGCACAAAACAAATTAAAAAGAAAAACATAGGCCATGTACTTTTGAGGTCTCGAGAGAGAGTTCTACTTGGAGGCATGTCTGCCTGAATGGTCTCTAGCAACCTGTCATTTTGTATTATTCCTTTCTGCTGCTAAATGCTCTCCACAAGCAGAGACAGTTAAATTTTTTGTGAAATCAGTTAATTACATAATGGTCCTGAGGATTCTTTATGTTACTTGTACTGTTTCAAAGAGTTGTCTGAGTTTTGATTTAATTTCATTCTTTGTAGTCTCCCTAGATGTGAATGCACAGCTCTTAGAGACTGAGGACAACACTGAAAACACATCTGAATGGTGTTCCTTTCTCTTTGTGCCATAGTGTTAAGAGGATCTGGGAAAAGGGAACATCAACTTACATAAATTGTTTCTTGTTTCTCTAAGTCCATAATAATTGAAAAGACATGCAATCTCATTATCTCCTACTGACATAAAAAAAAAAAATGATGTTACCATTTGTTTCCTTTCATTAGAACATAAGTGCCATGCATTGATTAAATACTCATAGTCTGCATGTACATTTGAGATTCCATCAGTAGTGATAATTAATTAGTTTGTAATAATTGTCCCATGAAATGGGAAAGGCTGGAGACTCCGTAAAACAGAATATTAACAAAGAAATTCACATTAACTATTACAGTGCATCTGATGGTTTGTTGTGATTTTGCTATATTTTCTGCTCCAGGGAAATTTTTAAAATTCACTAATTTGAAATGGTTGCCTCCACCTCAAGCCTTGTGAAGTCCCACAACTCAGCTTGTTCAAAATCAAAGAAACTCTGTAGAAGATGAAGGTAGCTGGTTTCACCTGGTGATGGGGAGAGCTGCTGTTGGCATGAGGACAGTAGGACTGTGAATCCCTTCACCAAGATGGTGGAGTGAAACCCCAGGCTTCCCCTCTCTAGCCTTAAGCCAAGGAAGGCCTCTGTGGTGTAGATCCTGAACCACTTTCATCTTCATCAAGAGATGACAAAGATAGTCAAATGGAGCTTACACTTTTCCTTTTAATTCATTAAACAGTGTAGCCAAATATTTGTCAAATATTGAACTAAATATTTTATTTTTTTCCAAAAATTTATTGGATATTTTATTTATTTATTTACATTTCAAATGTTATCCCCCTTCCTAATTTCCCTTCTTCTAACCTCCCATGCCTTCCCTCCTCCCCCCTGCTTCTATGAGGGTGCTCCCCCACCCACCCACTCCTACCTCACAGCCTTAGCATTACCCTACTCTGGGGCATCAAGCATTCACAGAACCAAGGGCCTCTCCTCCCGTTGATGATGACTAGGTCATCCTCTGCTATATACGCAGCTGGAGCCATGGGTCCCTCCATGTGTATTCTTTGGTTGGTGGTTTGAACTAAGTAAGCATTTTAAATTATTATTTCATTTAATGCAACAAACCCTATATCTCAACAATTTACCTGTATGTAGCTTAAATTTTTTTTTCATTAAAAAGTAATCCTTTATTCAGTAACAACTCTGAAATGAGTTTCTCCACCAGTTCTAGGTGTAACTCACATCAACAGAAAGCACCATTTTCAATATTCAAAATGAAAAATGTATAGGATATTGACCTGGAAGGAAGTAGCTGCCCTTCATACCCTGCTCTCATTTCTTTGGTGTTTATATGTACCTGGATTTTCTTCTATCTCAAATACAGTTCTAGGAACCTCCTATACTAGAAACACACATCTGAAGTTCCTGTATCCTTTGTGCATATATCCTGGGACATATCTCCCATTCTACACTGTATCCATCTGCAATCTCTTACAGTATGAATGCTGTGCTAGGTAGTTAGGGAATAATGCAAAGTGAAAACAAATATATGTTCAGTGTAAAAGCAAGTGGGAATTTTGTAGTACTTTTAAATTTATTGTGTGTTCATATGTGTGTACACATGTGTATGTGTGTGTATGTGTGTGTGTTTGTGTATGTGGTATATACATGTGGGTGTTGAACTCTATATGCAACTATAGAGAACAGGGTTCTATGTTGATGTCTTTCTCAAACAGTATTCACCTTACTTTTTTTTGTTTTAAAAAAAGTTCCTTTTTATACATTTTATTTGTTTACTTACTTATGTGTGTGAGTCTCTCTCTCTCTCTCTTTCTCTCTCTCTCTCTCTCT